>CM057159.1:30388077-30403077 GCA_029962745.1 Echinometra lucunter | reverse complement strand
CTAGCAATATCTGAAAAGCAAGAGAAACTTGAATAAAAGCTTGCAGAATTTGTTAAAAACAGATATAGATGTATAGTGGATGATGTTCGGGTGCGGCTAAGAGAACTGCACAAAGTAGAAATCTTTAGAAAAACCTTTAGCCATTTACATGCAAAATCTTTAGAAATAACCATGAAACGATGACTCTATATATAATCAATCTATTTACGTTGATGTTTAAAAAGTGTATTTTCTATCGATGTTACTCGCTATACATAATATTTACAATGACCATGAAAACGATGGTTCTATGTAATCAATCTAATACGTTGATGTTTAAAAGGTGTATTTTATATCACTGTTACTCGCTATATATAGCGTAACCTTCATAACTGAGTTTTCTGGAACCAAATGCTTTTAATATTAACATTATGTTCAGGGTAGAGATTATTGGTTTTAAGTGATGTGGGGTTGGCCCCGTATATTTCGTTGTTATCCTGTCCAAGGCTCAATGAATACCACACGCACTCGTCTCATCTGATCGTGTACTTTCAGAACAGACGATGAAAACATAACATCACCTGTGCTTTTCATTATGAAACCTGAAAGATTACAAATTTTGCTCTGTCTATATCACTTTCACTGCTGCATTGCTTATTTTAGTATATCATCTCTCTATTGATATCCATCTATCCGTGTTCTAATAACTATTCGAAGAATGGTACCCTTCTCTATTTCTTGTTTCCTTTTCAAGAAAAATCATTGTGGCACAAATACATTGTTTGACTCATTATTTTTAAAAAAAACGGTGAATGTGTCAAGTTCTATTAAGCATTAATTTCATGCAACGTGTAAAAATTGTACAAAGTTATTACAAAGAGCATGGTGTATGAATCTTAAAAATCATTCACATACATCTGTACATTGCCAGAAGATATTTAAAAAAAAATAAGGCACTTGAAATATCTCATCCCCTCTAAATTAATACGTTTCGAATCTTCCTGGTTTTATTTTTACAGTTTTCATGTAACTGTAAGCATGACATATGCAAACCGTGATTTGACGATTCACCCACAGAATGTACAATATCCATCCACTCTAATTATCATTAAATATTGAAAGAATACTCAGTCACTCTGTACAGGGAATTTAGATGAGTGTGCATGTTGTTAAGTCTAAGCTCTTGGATACATCTGATGTAATAATAATCTCTATAGTCATTTTCATCTCTGATAATATTTTTTAATTCCGGATTTTCGGCAGGGCTGCCATGGTGAATAAATGAAGATAGGATAAAAGACGAGACGGAATGATGTCAAAGTCATTCATCAACATTATGTATGTTTATGACCTTGTCATTGACCTTGTAGCTCTAATCTTTGAAACAAACCAATGACGTAAGTTGATGCTATGAAATCCGCTCTCTTATTAATCACCGTCAGTATGGCTTATGAGCACTCTCAATAAGAGAGAATCGCGTCATAATTCTCCATATGTGACATGAATATTAGATGATTCTCTGTTTTACAACAGCGGTGATATTGGATGGGTGCACTAGTAGCACTACCCCTATTTCTATAATGAAAGGGTAGGAGTGACTGAGAGAAATTAGATATAATGTGGAGGTGTTTCATGTATGATTTGTTTGTATATTCTTTTCTTCATCATGTGTTCGTGTGTTATCAGTTTCTAATGTTTAAAATAAGTTATATGCAATTCAATCTATTCCTGTACCCCCAAAAAATGTCTTTTTTCTCTCTTCTTCTTCTGTTCTTTTTTTCTCTCTCTCTCTTTTCTATACTTCTCCATCATTTGTCAATTAATCTCCTTTGTTTTATTCTTTCTGTGTCATAATGAAGCATTCCTACTGAATATTATTATTACGGCTTTGAACCAGTCTTGTGCATAAATATACCCTTTTGTCCGAATATCACATTCGTATAGCCTTAAATCATAAGTATCCATGTTTTTCTTTAAGGAAGCGTCAAAATTATTCGTGTAAATTATGAATCTGTTTGAAAGCTTCTTTGCTTTCTTCGTTTGCGCGTTTCATAGCAGAGAAAACGAAATGGCATTATAATGATAAGAAGAAATACAACGATTGAGTATAATGATATGAATACTGTTAATTAGAAATTACGACAACATATTACGGCATGTCGCGTCGCCATGAGGTCTTGTTCGTGCCATGATTGCATATCACTGTTGGGAAAAAAAGAAAACATTTCCAGTTAGACACCAATCAAAAGAAAACAAACAAGAAACAAACAAATAAAACAGACAAACCAAAACAAAAGCTGACGTTTGTACATACAGGATAATATATATTTTCATCTTCCAACATTATTTTGTATTTACCTTGTCACCTGTGGGTTCTAAGACGTTCAGTAGTCTGTGAAGGTGTTCCACCCGTACAAGTGCCCTTCTGGTGCTCGGTAAACTAGCAATGGTGAGTAATGCTCGAGCGGATAAGATCCTAGCTTGTCGTACAGGATCAGTACTATTCGTCTTGGGTTTATCACTAGACTTGTTATGATCATCTAGGTTGTCATCGTCAGATTGGGATATCCTTATCCCTGGAATGGTTGTAGTTGGGAAGCCTTTGGCTTTACAATCTGTCTTCTCTCTTGGTTTGGTGGTATGGAGGTGTAGCTTTGTATTAGATACAGGTGTGGTGGGTGCAACCCCTACGGTTTGAATGCATTCTAGCAGTAGGTTAATATCTAACGAAGAAAGCAACCGTAGTGCAGCTTGAACGATGGGTTGGTTCGATTCTTCACGATGTCCATGTGATGTATAAGATGTTCTATGACTAAAGACACCACGCCTGCTTCCTGGACCAGCTCTAGGGGTCAAAGTCATATCAGTCTCTGGGACATTACGACAGATGACTGACTTGAGTTGAGCAATACGGTCATCACGAGCAACCACCTGGTTTAGAGTAGTCAACACTGCCGACAAAGATGTCGTCTGGAATGTAGAAAGATTGTCCTTATCAACTGCACTCTCGACTTGAAGATATTTCGACTTCTCTGCAGACTTTGGTGAGAGTGAGTCCTGCTTTGGTCCGATACTGGATGAAGACTTCCGTCTGAAACTGTTACGTAATGATTGCACGAAGCCGCCCCTCTTGGGTGATTTGGGTTCTGTTGGTTCAAGAGATGATGGGCCATCTTTGGCATCCTCTGCATTTTGACGAGAAAGACCCAATCTTCTCTGAGCTGTCTGTTGATCACCCATCATGAGGAATGTCTCTAGTACCTGATTATAGGATACTATGGCTGCTAGACGGACTGATCCTGCAGCAGGAAACAGTAAGACAGCCAGCTTACACAAGCTGGCCAAATGCTCCCAACTCTCTTCTCTCTGACTGGCTCCATACGGTACTTCGAACAAAAGACCTTCTTCCAAGTCTTCCTTTATCAACTGTAAACAAACCAAATGATAAAACATTAATATATCGCTTCTGAAGATAATCTCAAGTAGTCAGGGAATGATAGAAGCCCTTGACATGTCTAATCATCTAATGCAACAGAGCTTACTTCACAACGCATCGTATAATCTATTGGACATGCAGGCGCAGGTAAATTGAAGGCTGTTTACCTCGAAATCCCACATTATGCATGCGCTAAGAAATTCCCATTGTAAATTATGAAGGAGTACGGAGATCGTAAAGTATCAATTTGTAAATGAAGGCTGGATTTCACGTCAGTGAGAGCCGTGATAGACATAAACTAGGTTTCATTTGAACTGGAGATGAATGTGTTTGAGATCTGTTAATGCCCTCCCCCCCCCCCCACATTCCTTCGTTTCTTGTCATTTTTCGTTCACATGTAAAGTTTTAAAATAATTCATTTTTTTTTAAAAGGGAATAAGGGCTCCGCAACCACAGGAAGAGATATTGTGAAATTTATATCAATATCATTTCATTGTAATCCTTCAAACCTATAGTCTTCTAACCCCTCACTTTTTTTTAACACGTATGCAAGTTGAATCTCTTTCTCTCTCTCTGTCTCTCTCTCTCTCTCTCTCTCTCTCCCTCTGACCAGGTTCTCATCGCGCTTATTGTATTGGATATCTTCTCGCTTCTAAAAGTAGTCTGGATAATGGGGCATTAGAAATGAAATGGAATTAGCCACGGTAATGACATGAATAAGGGAAAACGGACAGTGGAGAGAGAGGGGAAAATAAACGATAATTTATGAAGAGAAAATAGATGTAAATGATTATGGGGCAAATAACGGGAGGCATAATTGCAACAAAAAATAGGAGAAGTCAGAGAGTAAATGGGGCGTACATGATTTTTGGCATGCATTAAGGTGACGGAGAGAAAGGGGGGATTCAAGAGGTACAGTAGATAAATAATCATACGTTTTCATAGAACTGTAGCTTTATCTCCCGGTGTCTAAATAATTTATCAAGACAAAATCGAACGCCCTTCAGAAATTTGCTGAGAATTGTATTCAATTAACTCAATATGATTTTCATAACATAAAAGTCACTCTGTGAAACTACTAGAAAAAAGGCCTGTTTCATTTTTTTAATGCACACGAGTAGTGGAAGCTTAATGCCGCATTTGAAGAGAATGACGAAACGGCGGTTTGCCAAACAGAATCAAAACAGAATCATTTCCGGAAATATTCCAAAATTCAGTACCAGACATACAAGATCTGTGCATAGTCCATTCTACAGTCATGACACTACGAACATACCCCTCATTTTATCATGATTTGTGGATGTCTTCCTGTTTTCATTTTTTCCCCCAAATCACATATACCCTAAAAGTATATTTCGTCTTCAAATATATTTTAACTATAGTTTGACCTTAAAAAACAGAGGGAGAAAACACCTCTTATAATGGTGCTATACGTCTTGAGTATCCTTTCAAATGGCATATTATAGGCCTGATCAGCTTCTTATTCAGTTAAGAAGGTAAAGGAAGTTCAAAGGAAGCTTTAAAAATGAAAAGTAAGAAATAAAAAGGATCAACATCCAGCATTTGAATCTCGAAAAAATCAAGACTCTTCCCTTAAGGGTATTTTTCTATAAAGACATCATGAACCTGTTCACAATTATTCCAGTGAGCAATTTGATCGAAACAGCAGACATCCTGTCTGCTTACTTATCAAACCGTTAAGTCCATATGATCACGTGATGTCAATGGAGGAGTAGATAATGGGGTCTCAGGAAACGAAAAGATATGTTTAGAAGAAAATATATCAAGGAAAGGCAAACTAGAGAGGAACATTAGAAGTACGAATGACATTTTTTTTCAACATCCGTTGATAAATATGTATACAGTCACAATCATTAAAGATTACTGAATCAAACAATAAAGAGTAATTTTTTAATGTTGAATCGCTGTTCCCTCAGCAATGATGAATATATCAGATTTGAAACGACCAACTAAATTCATGTCACTAAATTCACTTTTAGTAATCCCCCCCCCCCCCCGCTTTTGAATCTTTCTCTCTTTTTGTTTTCCTGCTTATGACACTTCCTCTGTCTCTCGATTTGTTTTCTTTCTCTCTCTGTCTCTCGATGTGTTAAAACTTGACCAAAAAATATTTTGCCGTTTGTTTCCACAAATGACATTATAAAGACAGTCAAACTAACATTGTCCTGACATTGAATATAAACGTACATGTTAATGCCAAGTAGGGAAATGTGTGACACCCCCCCCCCCCCACCCGTCCTTAGCCTGCATTAGCATTTTAGCCTTTTATCATACGATTATATATTCCACGGTTGAAAAAGCTGCAGTATTTCATTTTGCTTGGACTCACTGTCAACAGGAACATCTGTTCTTCTTCTTAGAGTTTTAATAACATTTATTCAATTTCGCCCACCTCTACCACGGCTACGGGTAACGACTCGAGACCAACCACACCGGACCTAGGTACTAATTTAGGGGCGATTGATTGAGCGGGCGAGTCGATCGAATGAAATGGGATGGCTAGAAGGGTTAAAGGGGTTCTTCCTCCTCTACAGAGGATGGCTAAACAGACTGATGTACGTTTAAGGTTGTTTGGAGATGTAAGGGGTTCATTTCTTAAAAGGGGCGTTGTAAGAGGAATGTCTCGTGATCGGCATAATAGGTTGATATAGAAAGGGTACAGAGATGAAGAGCGTGGAAGCCGAGTTAGATTTCCATTGTTCGATTCAGCTATTTGTCAGAGAATAACACCATATATGAACATTATCCCAGCTAAACTTCAACTACGTGAGAATGAAATATTCATCTATAGGAAAGGTGTGACGGAAAAAAAAATGAATTTGCGTGTTCAATCTCATCCTTTATTTCATTTATTTCTTTTTTCTTTTTTTTTACCAATCAATCGTTTAAAGGATTCTCAAATATACTTTCAAATGGATAAACCCGAACCATAGTGGAATGCCGTAATACTGGAAGCTATAAGAGCTCTAAATGTCTTCTAAAACATGTAAAAAGTGGAAAAAATGGAAATGATGTTGTTGAAACATCCTATTCCATTCCATGATATCTGAACCACTTCTTTTTAAAAGCACAGAGCTAAATCTCTTGGTATGTAATGTAAAGCTGCAATAACTGTCACGTCACATATATTTAGGCTCTTGATTAATGTTTGCTTATTAAGTTTTACTCTCCGGATTGTCTCTAAAATCCCTTAATGGTTCCCGCACCCAAAGTACTATCCCTAGATTGTGGTGATCTGCAAAGAACTGCATTCATAATGAGCGCGAAACAAAACGGTGTCAATATTTACTCCGATTATCATCGTCTGCTTAGCAACAAAGATACGCCGAATACACATCAATGATTAATAACGCGGGCATGGCAATACTAAGAAAATAATACCACCATCATAAGCAAGGAACTCTATAGTAAGGGAATCATATAATACTCTTTTAAAGGAAAGGATTATTTGCAGGGATACGGTTTGCCTGTATATCGCTATCAGTCTTCAACTCCTGTTTTGTTACTTCTTTTTTTTTTATTGTTTCACTCTCAAGAGACCCTGTAACGAAATGAGTGAGAGTAGTATTCATTCTAATTAGTACAATTCCACGTAAGTCCCGTTTTCAAGTCAACGCTTCTTCTTCTTCTTCTTCTTCTTCTTCTTTAGAATAATCTGCCTCCTTCAGTGCTGATGATTCTTGCATATGATGCGCAAATGAATTATAAAAAGCAAAGTAACTTATTCATGCCCAAAAAAATAAAGTGCAAATAAAATGCAAAGTAACTGATTCATGCAAAAAATGAATAAAGTGCAAATAAAATAAGATTTGGCTAGATGAAATAAGGCTCACGCTTTGAACTGAATTTTCATACTTCGCTCTAATTTGAAATTCTGTAAACGAACAGGAAGACATATTCATGTATAATTGTTCAAACATGGTCAGCGCTTTGAGTAAATTACTCTATAAAAGAGAAAAAAAAGCATAAAGCAAAGGCTATTCTCAAAATTGGTTTATTTCTCGAGTTCAAGTTTGTCAGCTGAATTTATCTATTTTAATTTAATCAGGTGCATTTCGTCTGCCAATTCATTTGCTGATTTCAGTCAGTGGGATAAAGTCTATCGAAAAATTTTCATCCCAAACTTCAAGCTTCAAACTTCAGTTCAAACGGTCTTGCTTTTTTCTTGTATTACATTCTCTCTGTATATACCACCGAAATGTCATAACAACTGAATGGGAATAATAATATATAATCGGATAATTTCTCATCACACAAAATGGAAAGAGCCAGTAAAATATAAAAACTTGTGCACATGTTTTTTTACGATCAAATAAGTAGGAATATATATGAATGAAATCAAATTATATACAAGTATAATTAAACAAACAGGAATTAGAATAATATGAAATTAGAAAGAAATATTAATTATAAAGACAGGTTAAAAGATATTACTAGCAATAATCTGATACTGTTTAAAAACGTTACGTTTGATTTTTATCAACCTTATGCCTAGTCGAAAGATTCGAAGCTGTTGATCTAAGCATGTATGGGAGGAGAGGGCGGGTGGAGGTACGAGGCATGGGTTATGATTATATTCATTATCACAAAATAGGGAAGCAAGCATTCTCTATACAGAGTCCTTTGATCTATCAGCTTATTCCCCCCCTCCCTCTCTCTCTCTCTCTCTCTCTCCTCTCTTTCTCTTCCCCTCTCTGCCTCTTTCCCTTCCTTCTTTCACACTCTTTCTCATCTCTCCCTTTCTCTCTGCCTCTCCTCTCGCTTTCTCTCCTTATTTCTTCACTTTGACTTCCGTATACCATGTATACATCTGTCAATACATGTATACAATACTTATGTAGTCCAGTTTAGAACCAAGAAAAGAAAATGAAAATATCAAGCATTAATTTGTTAAGGAAGAAATGTACTAACCTGTGTTAAATTGACGATGATTTGGCTGATACTCTGACTAATTTCTTCACCTAGACTGTTAGCGAGAGTTAATAAGCGAGGTACACAGTGTGGTAGACGACTGAGAAGCAGAGGAATGCATTCATTGTTCACTGAAAGACGTTTGAGTGTCTCAACACTTTGCTCAGCTAGCAGTGCTTCATAACACTCATCTGAATAAGAAATAAATAAAACATTTGTTTTAATAAATCTTACATATTCTAAATTTGAAAAGATTGAAAAGAGAATGAATTGGCTTCACCCGGACATTAAGGATCGCTGGTTAGTTCGGTATGTTCACGTGATAAATTCAGCAGTCCTATGAAAGGGAATTATGAGATCAAAATTTGCATAAAATACTTTTACTGCACACATTATTAGGGATCTGTATATAATTGGAAGACGTTTTATAAACAAAGATGCAGTATGTTGACTTCAAATGGACTGCAGTATGATTAGCTGAAGAAGAAAATGATAAGGTGACGATCCAAATCCAACAGAGGGGTATTAGCAAACTGTTCCATAAAATGGACGAAACCGAGCTACACTGAGCAAAATATTTACTGTACTTTTTCTATGATTTTTAAAAACACGTACTTTCAATGGGTTCACACACTCCAAAAACACTGGCGAAAACAACACACCAATTGGCTTAGGATTTTGTCCAGTTGGTAGATGGATGGGCTTACCAAAAATTGATTGGCTCGTCTGTTAATCAGCTGGCTGAAATTTTAAACCAACTGTTAGATCATTTCTGAGATTGTACCTTCGATTTTCACTTTGTCAATATTGTATTCATTGTTTTGTATATTTATCCATCGCGCATGATGCTCTTGCTGATACTCGCATACCCGCCCCCGCCCCGCCCCCGCCCCGCCCCCGCCCGCGATAAGGGATCGATAAAGTTTAATCATTCTTATCTTATCCAGGGCCGGATCCAGAATTTTTCAGGGGGGGGGGGGCGGGCGGTCGGCTTTTTCAGGTGTCTGTTTTACCCGAAAAAAGAGTCCTCTGCATTTTCATATGTATTTTACCCTCAAATTTTTCTTTAAAAGGGGGGCCGCGACCCGATTCCCCCCCCCCCCCGGATCCGCCCCTGTCTTATCATATCTTATCAATCGAGTGCAAAAGAAAATATCTGTAAAGATTATCTTTAAATTCAGGCATAGAACTGAGCGATCTACGTGGAATCTAAACTGTTTCATCCAATAGCAACAAGGTGTGTGTTGTTTTGTCGGGCAAGCACTCGAACAAAAGAAGATAAATTAAACCTCAGCGTCACCCGCGCTGTGAGCGAGTTGCCTCCGAATATACTTGAATTGATTGCCAAGTCTAAATCAAAAAGATATATATAAACGACATAATAACAGCTAGATAATTTTGTAACTCGTTTTAAAGCCTGTATCTCCAGATAATTTCTGTTGACATTCCTTGTACTTTATTCGCATGTCAGGCAAAGACATCGACACCACTACTTGTTTCGTGTTATTGTAATTACTAATGCACAAGTCAGGTCATAAATATTTTCCAAACGTGATGTTGAGAGGCATATACACAGAATATTCATACAATTTACAAACATTCTAACTCTAACCATTTATTTCATGTTAAATATCACGTTTTAACGACAAGTCCACTCTTTATTGTAGATGAATATTTGTGTCAACAAAATATAATACTTCAAAAGCAAACTGTGTGGTATATCGATGAATACAAACTGTAATCTTTAAGATTAACGTTCTTGGTTATGTAAAGGTTAAGACTTCAGACTTGTTTTTGTAACCGTGGATAATAAAGTTTAAGATTCGCAGAACTGGCGGCTGGGCAATCGTTTCCACATGATTCACTTGATCAGGAAGGATCTACACATAAGATTTCATCAACAGGTCTACGCAACAATAGATACCTTCTACATGTATATTCATTTCATAAATCCAGTCAGGAAATAATCTCACACTATATACAGATATAATTCCTTTGATCATTTCCTGGTTTGAAATGAACGAGATCGAGGATATTGTATACAATTATTTTGCACAGCTTCCAAGATTAGCAAGTTCTTAGAAGCCTTGCACACTGGACTGAAGTGTAAAACAAAATCTCCACTGATATATGTTAGTGTGATTTTTTTTTAAGTGATCGAGAAGAAAGTTGACTTGATTATTGGTTCCTACTTGGGCAAGCTCTGCGACACAACGAAGATTTCAGGCAAAACAAAGGGTTCAGGATGAGAAGGTTTGAATTCTTGTTTAAAAACATGACATATCCGTTTGATTTGTCTGGTAAATATCACGGGCGAAATCCTCCGCATATGTATAGTTTAATGTATTCGGCCGCAGCCCATGGCGTAATATTTACAATCAGTGGGGGGTGAAAACAACTCAGAAGATTCTGCAGATTCAAAAGACCATTCTTACATATTTGATGAGAAGTTATTGGTTCATTAAGATCATTCTGCAAAGATTATAAATCTATGTCGAAACTTTTCACAGAAGAGACCATTTAACGTCCTCACCGACCATTCTTTCCAAGGAATGACCTCCATAATATGTAACAGTTCCTATCACTTGCATAATATTATGTGCTCAATTTAGGACATCGAAATATGGAATACAATTTTCTTAGAATCTCATCTATAACAAATCTTATAAACTTTGCGCAATTCCTTTCGGAATTATCGTATGCACTTTCCCTGGACTATTTCCGGACATCAAGATTGACGTTGTATTCGTATTAACAGACATTTAGAAAGCCAGATGGGAGGGTCAACATTTTTGGAGGCAATGGGAATATTGTAATCATGTTCAAAAAGGAAGCAGATTAGCAGAGATATCATGCCAATGTATATAGCCCTAAATGTTCATTGAATTTGCTTATGCAAGATGGACTCTAATAGGTTTCAAATCACTTTTAGGTGTGGTACCCTCCGTTTCCACTGCCGTAATGTTCTTTATTAACCGAAAATCTCAGTTGATGAAGCGATAGCATAACGAATCAGTATATCTCTACATAGACCATTTGTTTAAACATATTTCAAACACAGATATGAGTAACGTTCTCACAGAGACAATGTTTATCTTAGTCAATGTATTATTACGTCATCAAGGTCGTATCTTAGAAGCCGAAGTCAAAATAATTGCTCCTCGGTCAATTCCAAACAGTGGTCAAAGTTCCGACTTAACTTGGGCATTGTATCTAACCACAACTAACTTAAACCTATATGTTTCATCTTAAATACCTAAAACCAAATCGAGTCCTATTACATCACTGATGAAGCAATTACGTCGATCAGTTGTGTAAAAGTGCAAAGACTAGATTTTTAAAATGCATTTAAAAAACAAACCATACCTTCTTTGCATCCTTCAACAGGCAATCATACATCTGAAGCCTTTCAATCCAAAATGAAAAATAAAATTGTTCCATGACGTGTTACAACATCAAGATCTTCTCTCATTAGTAACGTCCTTGTAAACTAAAAAATCTCTACCAAGGCGAATTCTGAATGACACATTCCTCATTACGATGAGTAACTCGGGGCCGGGCTCTCGGCTTAAGACCTATTCAAACTAAAACATGTTTGAGGGAATCATGTGGCAAAAACGCGACGATTGATTAAAAAGAATGTCTACAGAGATATACTATCCATCCATTATATACGACTAACTTTCAGCTTACTCTAGATGACAGACTATACCCAACATTGTGGCAAACGATAGTGCAACAAGCGCGCATGATGCTCAGTAATTAAGACCGAAACCGACCTAATAGAACACGGTATGAAATAAACGGTCAGGTCAAACTATTATTACACATCATGTAAGCTGCAGATAACTTTCAAAAGAGGATGAAGTGAGAGGGCATCATGTAAACATTACCTAGAATGATATAAAAATGATTGCGGATGAGAGATGGGAAACCATATACAATCCACATTCTCACATGGATGAAGGAGAGAGGGAGAGAGGATAGAAGGGGGGGGTGGTAAATTGCCACGTGTTTCAGCTAGATACAGTGGGGTCGCATGATAGTCCTATAATAATTCAATCAACGGTGTTACTACCACTTCGTATTCACCTCATGTGATACATGACGCCATCATTAGTCTATTTCTGAATAGCTGTTAGACTAGTTCACACGTATACATGGTGATGACACCTATATAGTGATTTTCTTTTGGCAAGTTAAAAGTATAAAAAAAATTGATACGGTACAAATGAAGAAAGTATGGTAAAAGTATCATTGCATCTTTACGGTCCTTGAAAACTCATGGTAACCCAAGTAGCCTTTTGGGATTTATTAACAGTAGTAGTCATCAAACTAAAAGTGCAATTAATATTTCATTTAATGATCTTGTACAGCATTTTAAATCTTTTGGAAATGTAACATGAATCAGAGAGTCATTCAGAGGCAGTGGTAGCTCTGGTTACTAGTAATACGCAATAAAAATGATGGTTTGAATAAACTATCACGCTGGAGAGGTTGAGTGATTAATCAATTGAAAAATGCCAAAGCTTGTGGAAATGATTTGATCAGAAATGAATTTCTTAAAAGTAGCCCCTTAGACATCCGAAGATTTTTTCAATATTGTTTTTTTTAGAAAGTGGAATCGTACCTTCCGAATGGTGTATTGGAGTGATTATTCCAATCTTTAAGAATAAAGTGAAAACACAAATCCGGATAATTATAGAGGAATTACATTGCTGAGTTGCCTTGGTAAACTTTTTACCTCAGTCTTGAATAATAGAATTTCTAGCTTTTTGGATAGTAATCACAATTACTAGGTGAGGAACAAGCTGGATTTCGTTCGACATATTCAACCATTGATCATGTGTTTGTTTTGAAGACTATTATCGATTTCTACCTGCAGAAAAGAAAGCGCTTATACTGTGCTTTTATAGATTATAAGAAAACATTTAATTTGATAAATAAGAAGTTTTTGTGTTTTATTATTAAAAACAGGAGTGATTGGCAAAGTCCTCAATGTTGTTAGAAACTTGTACAAATATGCAAAGTCTTGCATTTCTACCAATGGCACAATGTCTGATTTTTTTTCACATGTAACGCAGGAGTAAATCCCCGTTGCTGTTTGCTGTCTATTTAAATGACGTTCAAGAACAATTTCCAATTTTTATCCTAGCTTAAAAATTATGAGTGAAGAAATCAATAATACCTTACAGGGTGACGAATTAGATCTTTTCTCAAAATTGTTTTGCTTATTGTGTGCAGATGACACAATAATTTTGGCGGAAAGCCCTGATGAATTGCAAGTAGCGCTAGACGCAGTAAAAGAATATTGTAATACTTGGCATCTAACAGTCAATGCAAATAAAACAAAGATAATGATTTTTTCAAGAGGGAAAATTAGGAGGATACCAAAGTTTACATATGGTCATGAAAATTTGGATGTGGATTTTGTTTATCTTGGAGTACAATTCAAATATAATGGCTCTTTTAAAAAGGCAATTTCAAAGCAGATAATTTAAGCAAGAAAAGCATTATATAGTATGTTGACTAAAGCGAAGAAAATGCAGTTGTCCATCGATATTTAGTGTCATTTATTTGACCATTTAATTTTGCCTATCCTATTGTATGGTCGTGAAGTCTTGGGATATGAAGATATAAAGTAGATTGAAATTTCCATAGGAAATTCCTCAGAAAATTTGCTATCGGAGTAGGTTTATGTATTCCAGACTAAATAGTCATATGGAGAAACTAGATGAGGATTGATTTTGAATCAGGTGAAGCGTAGAGTAGTCCATTTTTGGTTAAGAATTTTGAAGGGTAAAGATAATAAATATCCATGTGTCCTTTTGAAATTCATTTCTGCCATTCATAAGACGAACACTCTAACTTTATGGTTAAATTCTTTATGGTTAAACTTCATTGAAGAGGCGTTTAATCACGCTGGCCTATCCAATCTATGGCTAGGTGAAAGTAGTGGAGTGGGCTTGAATTCTTTGTTAAAATTGAGACTGAACGATATTTTTTCACAGGATGGAGAGATGCAGTTTGGTCAAATCGAATTTGCACAAATTATAGATTATTTAAAGATAGCCATGTATTTTAAAGTTATTTACTTACCCTAAATAAAACTGATGCTTTTACTCTCTCTAAGTTTCGATGTAGATCACATAAACTGCCTGTAAACATGCAAGGGTCGATTTGATGCCAACATACCGCATTGTGACATGCAGTGTACTCTCTGCCTAAATACTGATATAGGTGATGAATTTCACTATATTTTTGTTGTCTTTTTTTCAAAAGGAGAGACGTTTATATTTGCCAAAAAAGTTTTGTAGGACTAGGTTTCCAGGTGCTTTGCACAGGCAGAACTTTTGATACTAGAAGTACTCTCAGTTAAAGAATTTAGCTCGATTTACTCGCCTTATTATGTTGCAATTTTCTCCCAAAAAAAAACAGAAAAAGAAGATACTTCAGGTATTTCTGGTAGTACAACTAGAGCTGGACCCATACGTACTCGTAGTGGTAGGATAGTGAAACAACCTGTATTATTTACTTTTTAAGCTGTAAACAGACTATTTTGTACTTACACATTGTATTATTGTACACTATCTATGCAAACAATTGTGTTTACTAGTTGGTTATAGTCTACACATGTACATGTACATTGCTTG
>CM057159.1:30346667-30387577 GCA_029962745.1 Echinometra lucunter | reverse complement strand
TTGGTTCGATTCTTCACGATGTCCATGTGATGTATAGAGTTCTATCTATGACTAAAGACCACCGCCTGCTTCCTGGACCAGCTCTAGGGTCAAAGTCATATCAGTCTCTGGGACATTACGACAGATGACTGACTTGAGTTGAGCAATACGGTCATCACGAGCAACCACCTGGTTAGAGTAGTCAACACTGCCGACACGATGTGTCGTCTGGAATGTAGAAGATTGTCCTTATCAACTGCACTCTCGACTTGAAGATATTTCGACTTCTCTGCAGACTTTGGTGAGAGTGAGTCCTGCTTTGGTCCGATACTGGATGAAGACTTCCGTCTGAAACTGTTACGTAATGATTGCACGAAGCCGCCCCTCTTGGGTGATTTGGATTCTGTTGGTTCAAGAGATGATGGGCCATCTTGGCATCCTCTGCATTTTGACGAGAAAGACCCAATCTTCTCTGAGCTGTCTGTTGATCACCCATCATGAGGAATGTCTCTAGTACCTGATTATAGGATACTATGGCTGCTAGACGGACTGATCCTGCAGCAGGAAACAGTAAGACAGCCAGCTTACACAAGCTGGCCAAATGCTCCCAACTCTCTTCTCTCTGACTGGCTCCATACGGTACTTCGAACAAAAGACCTTCTTCCAAGTCTTCCTTTATCAACTGTAAACAAACCAAATGATAAAACATTAATATATCGCTTCTGAAGATAATCTCAAGTAGTCAGGGAATGATAGAAGCCCTTGACATGTCTAATCATCTAATGCAACAGAGCTTACTTCACAACGCATCGTATAATCTATTGGACATGCAGGCGCAGGTAAATTGAAGGCTGTTTACCTCGAAATCCCACATTATGCATGCGCTAAGAAATTCCCATTGTAAATTATGAAGGAGTACGGAGATCGTAAAGTATCAATTTGTAAATGAGGCTGGATTTCACGTCAGTGAGAGCCGTGATAGACATAAACTAGGTTTCATTTGAACTGGAGATGAATGTGTTTGAGATCTGTTAATGCCCCCCCCCCCCCCCCCCCCCCCCACATTCCTTCGTTTCTTGTCATTTTTGTTCACATGTAAAGTTTTAAAATAATTCATTTTTTTTAAAGGGAATAAGGGCTCCGCAACCACAGGAAGAGATTTGTGAAATTTATATCAATATCATTTCATTGTAATCCTTCAAACCTATAGTCTTCTAACCCCTCACTTTTTTTTAACACGTATGCAAGTTGAATCTCTTTCTCTCTCTCTCTCTCTCTCTCTCTCTTCTCTCCTCTCTCTCTCTCTCTGACCAGGTCTCATCGCGCTTATTATATTGGATATCTTCTCGCTTCTAAAAGTAGTCTGGATAATGGGGCATTAGAAATGAAAAGGAATTAGCCACGGTAATGACATGAATAAGGGAAAACGGACAGTGGAGAGAGAGGGGAAAATAAACGATAATTTATGAAGAGAAAATAGATGTAAATGATTATGGGGCAATAACGGGGAGGCATAATTGCAACAAAAAATAGGAGAAGTCAGACGAGTAAATGGGGCGTACATGATTTTTGGCATGCATTAAGGTGACGGAGAGAGAAGGGGGATTCAAGAGGTACAGTAGATAAATATCATACGTTTTCATAGAACTGTAGCTTTATCTCGCGGTGTCTAAATAATTTATCAAGACAAAATCGAACGCCCTTCAGAAATGTTGCTGAGAATTGTATCAAGAACTTAATATGATTTCATAACATAAAAGTCACTCTGTGAAACTATACTAGCAAAAAAGCCTGTTCATTTTGTTAATGCACACGAGTAGTGGAAGCTTAATGCCGCATATTGAAGAGAATACGAAACGGCGGTTTGCCAACATAATCAAAACAGAATCATTTCCGGAAATATTCCCAAATTCATACCAGACATACAAGATCTGTGCATGGTCCATTCTACAGTCATGACAACTAACGAACATACCCCTCATTTTATCATGATTTGTGGATGTCGTTCCTGTTTTCATTTTTTTCCCCCAAATCACATATACCCTAAAAGTATATTTCGTCTTCAAATATATTTAACTATAGTTTGACCTTAAAAAACAGAGGGAGAAAACACCTCTTATAATGGTGCTATACGTCTTGAGTATCCTTTCAAATGGCATATTATAGGCCTGATCAGCTTCTTATTCAGTTAAGAAGGTAAAGGAAGTTCAAAGGAAGCTTTAAAAATGAAAAGTAAGAAATAAAAAGGATCAACATCCAGCATTTGAATCTCGAAAAAATCAAGACTCTTCCCTTAAGGGTATTTTTCTATAAAGACATCATGAACCTGTTCACAATTATTCCAGTGAGCAATTTGATCGAAACAGCAGACATCCTGTCTGCTTACTTATCAAACCGTTAAGTCCATATGATCACGTGATGTCAATGGAGGAGTAGATAATGGGGTCTCAGGAAACGAAAAGATATGTTTAGAAGAAATATATCAAGGAAAGGCAAACCAGAGAGGAACATTAGAAGTATGAATGACATTTTTTTTCAACATCCGTGATAATATGTATCAGTCACAATCTATTAAAGATTATAGGAATCAACAATAAGCAGTAAATTTTTTATGTTGAATCGCTGTTCCCTCAGCAAGATGAATATATCAGATTTGAAACGACCAACTAAATTCATGTCCACTAAATTACTTTAGTAATCCCCCCCCCCCCCCCCCCCCGCTTTGAATCTTTCTCTCTTTTTGTTTTCCCTGCTTATGACACTTCCTCTGTCTCTCGATTTGTTTTCTTTCCTCTCTCTCTGTTCATCGATGTGTAAAACTTGACCAAAAATATTTTGCCGTTTGTTTTCCACAAATGACATTATAAAGACAGTCCCTGACAACAGTGTCCGGACATTGAAGATAACGTACATGTAATGCCAGTAGGGAGAAATGTGTGACACCCCCCCCCCACCCGTCCTTAGCCTGCATTAGCATTTTAGCCTTTTATCATTACGATTACATATATTCCACGGTTGAAAAGGCTGCAGTATTTCATTTTGCTTGGACTCCACTGTCAACAGGAACATCTGTTCTTCTTTCTTAGAGTTTTAATAACATTTATTCAATTTCGCCACCTCTACCACGGCTACGGGTTAACGACTCGAGACCATACCAGCACCGGGACCTAGGTTACTAATTTAGAGGGGCGATTGATTGAGGCGGGGCGAGTCGATCGAATGAAATGGGAGGGCTAGAAGGGTTAAAGGGGTTCTTCCTCCTCTACAAGGATGGCTAACAGACTGATTACGTTTAAGGTTTTTGGAGATGTAAGGGGGTTTCTATTCTTAAAAGGGGCGTTTCGTAAGAGGAATGTCTCGTGATCGGCATAATAGGTTGATAGAAAGGGTACGAGATGAAGAGCGTGGAGCCGAGTTAGATTTCCATTGTTCGATTCAGCTATTTGTCAGAGAATAACACCATATATGACATTATCCCAGCTAAACTTCACACTACGTGAGATGAAATATTCCTCTATAGGAAAGGTGTGACGAAAAAAAATGAATTTGCGTGTTCAATCTCATCCTTTATTTCATTTATTTCTTTTTTCTTTTTTTTTACCAATCAATCGTTTAAAAGGATTCTCAAATATACTTTCAAATGGATAAACCCGAACCATAGTGGAATGCCGTAATACTGGAAGCTATAAGAGCTCTAATGTCTTCTAAAACATGTAAAAAGTGGAAAAAATGGAAATGATGTTGTTGAAACATCCTATTCCATTCCATGATATCTGAACCACTTCTTTTTAGAAGCACAGAGCTAAATCTCTTGGTATGTAATGTAATGCTGCAATAACTGTCACGTCACATATATTTAGGCTCTTGATTAATGTTTGCTTATTAAGTTTACTCTCCGGATTGTCTCTAAAATCCCTTAATGGTTCCCCGCACCCAAAGTACTATCCCTAGATTGTGGTGATCTGCAAAGAACTGCATTCATAATGAGCGCGAAACAAAACGGTGTCAATATTTACTGCGATTATCATCGTCTGCTTAGCAACAAAGATACGCCGAATACACATCAATGATTAATAACGCGGGCATGGCAATACTAAGAAAATAATACCGCCATCATAAGCAAGAAACTCCATAGTAAGGGAATCATATAATACTCTTTTAAAGGAAAGGATTATTGCAGGGATACGGTTTGCCTGTATATCGCTATCAGTCTTCAACTCCTGTTTTGTTACTTCTTTTTTTTTATTGTTTCACTCTCAAGAGACCCTGTAACGAAATGAGTGAGAGTAGTATTCATTCTAATTAGTACAATTCCACGTAAGTCCCGTTTTCAAGTCAACGCTTCTTCTTCTTCTTCTTCTTCTTCTTCTTCTTCTTCTTCAGAATAATCTGCCTCCTTCAGTGCTGATGATTCTTGCATATGATGCGCAAATGAATTATAAAAAGCAAAGTAACTTATTCATGCCCAAAAAAATAAAGTGCAAATAAAATGCAAAGTAACTGATTCATGCAAAAAATGAATAAAGTGCAAATAAAATAAGATTTGGCTAGATGAAATAAGACTCACGCTTTGAACTGAATTTTTCATACTTCGCTCTAATTTGAAATTCTGTAAACTCACAGGTAGACATATTCATGTATAATTGTTCAAACATGGTCAGCGCTTTGAGTAAATTACTCTATAAAGAGAAAAAAAGCATAAAGCAAAGGCTATTCTCAAAATTGGTTATTTCTCGAGTTCAAGTTTGTCAGCTGAATTTTATCTATTTTAATTTAATCAGGTGCATTCGTCTGCCAATTCATTGCTGATTTCAGTCAGTGGGATAAAGTCTATCGAAAAATTTTCATCCCAACTTCAAGCTTCAACTTCAGTTCAAACGGTCTTGCTTTTTTCTTGTATTACATTCTCTCTGTATATACCACCGAAATGTCATAACAACTGAATGGGAATAATAAATATATAATCGGATAATTTCTCATCACACAAAATGGAAAGAGCCAGTAAAATATAAAAACTTGTGCACATGTTTTTTACGATCAAATAAGTAGGAATATATATGAATGAAATCAAATTATATACAAGTATAATTAAACAAACAGGAATTAGAATAATATGAAATTAGAAAGAAATATTAATTATAAAGACAGGTTAAAAGATATTACTAGCAATAATCTGATACTGTTTAAAACGTTACGTTTGATTTTTATCAACCTTATGCCTAGTCGAAAGATTCGAAGCTGTTGATCTAAGCATGTATGGGAGGAGAGGGCGGGTGGAGGTACGAGGCATGGGTTATGATTATATTCATTATCACAAAATAGGGAAGCAAGCATTCTCTATACAGAGTCCTTTGATCTATCAGCTTATTCCCCCCTCCCTCTCTCTCTCTCTCTCTCTCTCTCTCTTCTCTCTTTCTCTTCCCCTCTCTGCCTCTTTTCCTTCCTTTCTTTCACACTCTTTCTCATCTCTCCCTTTCTCTCTGCCTCTCCTCTCGCTTTCTCTCCTTATTTCTTCACTTTGACTTCCGTATACCATGTATACAGCTGTCAATACATGTATACAATACTTATGTAGTCCAGTTTAGAACCAAGAAAAGAAAATGAAAATATCAAGCATTAATTTGTTAAGGAAGAAATGTACTAACCTGTGTTAAATTGACGATGATTTGGCTGATACTCTGACTAATTTCTTCACCTAGACTGTTAGCGAGAGTTAATAAGCGAGGTACACAGTGTGGTAGACGACTGAGAAGCAGTGGAATGCATTCATTGTTCACTGAAAGACGTTTGAGTGTCTCAACACTTTGCTCAGCTAGCAGTGCTTCATAACACTCATCTGAATAAGAAAGAAATAAAACATTTGTTTTAATAAATCTTACATATTGTAAATTTGAAAAGATTGAAAAGAGAATGAACTGGCTTCACCCGGACATTAAGGATCGCTGGTTAGTTCGGTATGTTCACGTGATAAATTCAGCAGTCCTATGAAAGGGAATTATGAGATCAAAATTTGCATAAAATACTTTTACTGCACACATTATTATGGATCTGTATATAATTGGAAGACGTTTTATAAACAAAGATGCAGTATGTTGACTTCAAATGGACTGCAGTATGATTAGCTGAAGAAGAAAATGATAAGGTGACGATCCCAATCCAACAGTGGGGTATTAGCAAACTGTTCCATAAAATGGACGAAACCGAGCTACACTGAGTAAAATATTTACTGTACTTTTTCTATGATTTTTAAAAACACGTACTTTCAATGGGTTCACACACTCCAAAAACACTGGCGAAAACAACACACCAATTGGCTTAGGATTTTGTCCAGTTGGTAGATGGATGGGCTTACCAAAAATTGATTGGCTCGTCTTTTAATTGCTGGCTGAAATTTTAAACCAACTGTTAGATCATTTCTGAGTTTGTACCTTCGATTTTCACTTTGTCAATATTGTATTCATTGTTTTGTATATTTATCCATCGCGCATGATGCTCTTGCTGATACTCTCATACCCGCCCCCGACCCGCCCCCGCCCGCGATAAGGAATCGATAAAGTTTGATAACTCTTATCTTATCCAGGGCCGGATCCAGAATTTTTAAGGGGGGGGGGTGGGGGCGGGCGGTCAGCTTTTTCAGGTGTCTGTTTTACCCGAAAAAAAGAGTCCTCTGCATTTTCATATGTATTTTACCCTCAAATTTTTCTTTAAAAGGGGGGCCGCAGCCGATTCCCCCCCCCCCCCCCTGGATCCGCCCCTGTCTTATCATATCTTATCAATCGAGTGCAAAGAAAATAATCTGTAAAGATTATCTTTTAAATTCAGGCCTAGAACTGAGCGATCTACGTGGAATCTAAACTGTTTCATCCAATAGCAACAAGGTGTGTGTTGTTTTGTCGGGCAAGCACTCGAACAAAAGAAGATAAATTAAACCTCAGCGTCACCCGCGCTGTGAGCGAGTTGTCTCCGAATGTACTTGAATTGATTGCCAAGTCTAAATCAAAAAGATATATATAAACGACATAATAACAGCTAGATAATTTTGTAACTCGTTTTAAAGCCTGTATCTCCAGATAATTTCTGTTGACATTCCTTGTACTTTATTCGCATGTCAGGCAAAGACATCGACACCACTACTTGTTTCGTGTTATTGTAATTACTAATGCACAAGTCAGGTCATAAATATTTTCCAAACGTGATATTGAGAGGCATATACACAGAATATTCATACAATTTACAAACATTCTAACTCTAACCATTTATTTCATGTTAAGTATCACGTTTTAATGACAAGTCCACTCTTTATTGTAGATGAACATTTGTGTCAACAAAATATAATACTTCAAAAGCAAACTGTGTGGTATATCGATGAATACAAACTGTAATCTTTAAGATTAAGTTCTTGGTTATGTAAAGGTTAAGACTTCAGACTTGTTTTTGTAACCGTGGATAATAAAGTTGAAGATTCGCAGAACTGGCGGCTGGGCAATCGTTTCCACATGATTCACTTGATCAGGAAGGATTTACACATAAGATTTCATCAACAGGTCTACGCAACAATAGATACCTTCTATATACATGTATATTCATTTCATAAATCCAGTCAGGAAATAATCTCACACTATATACAGATATAATTCCTTTGATCATTTCCTGGTTTGAAATGAATGAGATCGAGGATATTGTATACAATTATTTTGCACAGCCTCCAAGATTAGCAGTTCTTAGAAGCCTTGCACACTGGACTGAAGTGTAACAAAATCTCGACTGATATATGTTAGTGTGATATTTTTTTAAGTGATCGAGAAGAAAGTTGACTTGATTATTGGTTCCTACTTGGGCAAGCTCTGCGACACAACGAAGATTTCAGGCAAAACAAAGGGTTCAGGATGAGAAGGTTTGAATTCTTGTTTAAAAACATGACATATCCGTTTGATTTGTCTGGTAAATATCACAGGCGAAATCCTCCACATATGTATAGTTTAATGTATCTCGGCAGCCCCTGGCGTAATATTTACATCAGTGGGTGAAAACAACTCAGAAGATTCTACAGATTCAAAAGACCATTCTTACATATTTGATGAGAAGTTATTGGTTCATTAAGATCATTCTGCAAAGATTATAAATCTATGTCGAAACTTTTCACAGAAGAGACCATTTAACGTCCTCACCGACCATTTCTTCCAAGGAATGACCTCCATAATATGTAACAGTTCCTATCACTTGCATAATATTATGTACTCATTTTAGGACATCGAAATATGGAATACAATTTTCCTTAGAATCTCATCTATAACAAATCTTAGAAACTTTGCGCAATTCTTTTCTTGGAATTATCGTATGCACTTTCCCTGGACTATCTCCGGACATCAAGATTGACGTTGTATTCGTATTAACAGACATTTAGAAAGCCAGATGGGAGGGTCAACATTTTTGAGGCACTGGGAATATTGTAATCATGTTCAAAAAGGAAGCAGATTAGCAGAGATATCATGCCAATGTATATAGCCCAAAATGTTCATTGAATTTGCTTATGCAAGATGGACTCTAATAGGTTTCAAATCACTTTTAGGTGTGGTACCCTTCCGTTTCCACTGCCGTAATGTTTTTATTAACTGAAAATCTCAGTTGATGAAGCGATAGCATAACGAATCAGTATATCTCTACATAAACCATTTGTTTAAACATATTTCAAACATAGATATGAGTAACGTTCTCACAGAGACAATGTTTATCTTAGTCAATGTATTATTACGTCATCAAGGTCGTATCTTAGAAGCCGAAGTCAAAATATTGCTCCTCGGTCAATTCCAAACATTGGTCAAAGTTCCGACTTAAACTTGGGCATTGTCTAACCACAACTTAACTTAAACCTATATGTTTCATCTTAAATACCTAAAACCCAAATCGAATCCTATTACATCACTGATGAAGCATTACGTCGATCAGTTGTGTAAAAAGTGCAAAGACTAGATTTTAAAAAATGCATTTAAAAAACAAAACATACCTTCTTTGCATCCTTCAACAGGCAATCATACATCTGAAGCCTTTCAATCCAAATGAAAAATAAAATTGTTCCATGACGTGTTACAACATCAAGATCTTCTCTCATTAGTAACGTCCTTGTAAACTAAAAAATCTCGACCAAGGCGAATTCTGAATGACACATTCCTCATTACGATGAGTAACTCGGGCCGGGCTCTCGGCTTAAGACCTATTCAAACTAAAACATGTTTGAGGGAATCATGTGGCAAAACGCGACGAGTGATTAAAAAATGTGTCTACAGAGATATACTATCCATCCATTATATACGAACTAACTTTCAGCTTACTCTAGATGACAGACTATACCCAACATTGTGGCAAACGATAGTGCAACAAGCGCGCATGATGCTCAGTAATTAAGACCGAAACCGACCTAATAGAACACGGTATGAAATAACGGTCAGGTCAAACTATTATTACACATCATGTAAGCTGCAGATAACTTTCAAAAGAGGATGGAAGTGAGAGGGGCATCATGTAAACATTACCTAGAATGATATAAAAATGATTGCGGATGAGAGATGGGAAACCATATACAATCCACATTCTCACATGGATGAAGGAGAGAGGGAGAGAGGATAGAAGGGGGGGGGGGTGGTAATGCCACATGTTTCAGCTAGAATACAGTGGGTCGCATGATAGTCCTATATAATTCAATCAACGTGTGTTACTACCACTTCGTATTCACCTCATGTGATACATGACGCCATCATTAGTGCTATTTCTGAATAGCTGTTAGACGTAGTTCACACGTTTACATGGTGATGACACCTATATAGTGATTTTCTTTTGGCAAGTTAAAAGTATAAAAAATTGATACGGTACAAAAAGAGAAAGTATGGTAAAAGTATCATTGCATCTTTACGGTCCTTGAAAACTCATGGTAACCCAAGAGCCTTTTGGGATTTATTAAACAGTAGTAGTCATCAAACTAAAAGTGCAATTAATATTTCATTTAATGATCTTGTACAGCATTTTAAATCTCTTGGAAATGTACATGAATCAGAGAGTCATTCAGAGGCAGTGGTAGCTCTGGTTACTAGTAATAAGGCAATACAAAATGATGGTTTGAATAAACCTATCACGCTGGAAGAGGTTGAGTGATTAATAAATTGAAAAATGCCAAAGCTTGTGGAAATGATTTGATCAGAAATGAATTTCTTAAAAGTAGCCCCTTAGAAATCCGAAGATTTTTTCAATATTGTTTTTTTTAGAAAGTGGAATCGTACCTTCCGAATGGTGTATTGGAGTGATTATTCCAATCTTTAAGAATAAAAGTGAAAACACAAATCCGGATAATTATAGAGGAATTACATTGCTGAGTTGCCTTGGTAAACTTTTTACCTCAGTCTTGAATAATAGAATTTCTAGCTTTTTGGATAGTAATCACAATTACTAGGTGAGGAACAAGCTGGATTTCGTTCGACATATTCAACCATTGATCATGTGCTTGTTTTGAAGACTATTATCGATTTCTACCTGCAGAAAAGAAAGCGCTTATACTGTGCTTTTATAGATTATAAGAAAACATTTAATTTGATAAATAAGAAGTTTTTGTGTTTTAGATTATTAAAAACAGGAGTGATTGGCAAAGTCCTCAATGTTGTTAGAAACTTGTACAAATATGCAAAGTCTTGCATTTCTGCCAATGGCACAATGTCTGATTTTTTTCACATGTAACGCAGGAGTAAGACAAGGTGAAAACCTATCCCCATTGCTGTTTGCTGTCTATTTAAATGACGTTCAAGAACAGATTTCCAATTTTTATCCTAGCTTAAAAATTATGAGTGAAGAAATCAATAATACCTTACAGGGTGACGAATTAGATCTTTTCTCAAAATTGTTTTGCTTATTGTGTGCAGATGACACAATAATTTTGGCGGAAAGCCCTGATGAATTGCAAGTAGCGCTAGACGCAGTAAAAGAATATTGTAATACTTGGCATCTAACAGTCAATGCAAATAAAACAAAGATAATGATTTTTTCAAGAGGGAAAATTAGGAGGATACCAAAGTTTACATATGGTCATGAAAATTTGGATGTGGATTTTGTTTATCTTGGAGTACAATTCAAATATAATGGCTCTTTTAAAAAGGCAATTTCAAAGCAGATAATTTAAGCAAAAAAAGCATTATATAGTATGTTGACTAAAGCGAAGAAAATGCAGTTGTCCATCGATATTTAGTGTCATTTATTTGACCATTTAATTTTGCCTATCCTATTGTATGGTAGTGAAGTCTGGGGATATGAAGATATAAAGTAGATTGAAAATTTCCATAGGAAATTCCTCAGAAATTTGCTATCGGTAGGTTCATGTATTCCAGACTGAATAGTCTATGGAGAAACTGGATGAGGATTGATTTTGAATCAGGTGAAGCGTAGAGTAGTCCATTTTTGGTTAAGAATTTTGAAGGGTAAAGATAATAAATATCCATGTGTCCTTTTGAAATTCATTTCTGCCATTCATAAAGACGAACACTCTGACTATATGGTTAAATTCTTTATGGTTAAACTTCATTGAAGAGGCGTTTAATCAAGCTGGCCTATCCAATATATGGCTAGGTGAAAGTAGTGGAGTGGGCTTGAATTCTTTGTTAAAATTGAGACTGAACGATATTTTTTCACAGGAATGGAGAGATGCAGTTTGGTCAAATCGAATTTGCACAAATTATAGATTATTTAAAGATAGCCATGTATTTTAAAGTTATTTACTTACCCTAAATAAAACTGATGCTTTTACTCTCTCTAAGTTTCGATGTAGATCACATAAACTGCCTGTAAACATGCAAGGGTCGATTTGATGCCAACATACCGCATTGTGACATGCAGTGTACTCTCTGCCTAAATACTGATATAGGTGATGAATTTCACTATATTTTTGTTTGTCCTTTTTTTCAAAAGGAGAGACGTTTATATTTGCCAAAAAAGTTTTGTAGGACTAGGTTTCCAGGTGCTTTGCACATGGCAGAACTTTTTGATACTAGATTAATTTCTCAGTTAAAGAATTTAGCTCGATTTACTCGCCTTATTATGTTGCAATTTTCTCCCAAAAAAAAAAACAGAAAAAGAAGATACTTCAGGTATTTCTGGTAGTACAACTAGAGCTGGACCCATACGTACTCGTAGTGGTAGGATAGTGAAACAACCTGTATTATTTACTTTTTAAGCTTGTAAACAGACTATTTTGTACTTACACATTGTATTATTGTACACTATCTATGCAAACATTGTGTTTACTAGTTGGTTATAGTCTACACATGTACATGTACATTGCTTGCTTGTATTATGTCATTATCTTTGTACAAGGAAAGTTCAAAAGTCATGTATTGTTATTTACACTTTTTTTAACTCTCATACCCCGAGAGGGGGTCAAAGAGTCAATAAATTCTACAAATTCTACACCTTCTATGCTACAGCTCCATGTATAAACCACCCCCCCCCCCCCCCACGCTCTCTCTCTCTCTCTTTCTCTCTCTCTATCCTTCTTCCTCCATCCTGCTCTCTCTCTCCTATCATCTTTCTCCCGTCTTTTTAACAAGAGAGGAAGAGATATGAAGGGTAATGATTTTACCTCAGTATATTTTTATGCGCAGGCTTTTGTTTTTAGTTTCTACTTTTTTCCCCTTCCATACATAATTTGAGTCAATAAAAAGTTATTGAATTATCTTTGAATTAATAGAAAGAAAAAAATCAAGAAGGCATTATCCTTTAAGAGCAAACGAGAATGCTAAGTTGTGCAAGGGAAGTCTGCTTATATACTCTAGGTACAAAACAGGAACTTTAAAAATTCATATTAGAGAATTAAATAGTGAATGGTATGAACAGAATTAAGGGGAAAGGTACAGAGCATTTGATATATGAACCAAAGTTATACAAGACTGTAAAATTACTTTGGGATAGGAATTTCCCCTGCCCCTAATTCTCTCCTTTTGTCAAAATATAGGTGTTGAAAAGTGATCTTATAACTCATACATGTATAATGATATTTCTTGCAATAAATAATGAAAACGGAATAGACAAAGAATAGAATACTAAATGTTTTTGGATCAAAATGATATCAGTATTCCAAAGAAGTATCGATATTCAGAACACCTAACAGTACTTGTACCTGTATCGAGGAGTATTCATTTCTATATTACACAATAAAACGGGTACCTTTCAATGAAGTAAGATGGAAGGAAATATCTCATTCGTCTCGCATAGTTTATTATTGAAAGCCTGGAGTTGGATGATGACAGAGTCATTAAGGAGTATAACATGGATAATTTCACAATAATTATCATCACATTACGTATCATCATGCATTTATCAATAAAAGTTTACGAAGCCCTAAACTAAGAGACTTTATAATAGGGTATGAAGAGAAAAAAAAAAAAAAAAAAGAAGGGCTTGAAAATATCTTTTCCTCAACAAAATTTTAATGTAAAGCGCATATAAATGAAATATTTGAGTTTGTATATTATGGACAGAGTAAAGGACAAAATAGACCTGTCATATCGTCCTGAAATATATCCTAAGCATAGATCCTAACATAAATGTACAATGCAAGAATGAGTTTGTATATTATAGGCAGACTTAAAGAAAAAATAGACGTGCCACATGATACATCGTCTGAAATATATCTCAACCATAGGTCCTAACATACATGTATCATAGCAAAGGTCTGCTCATGTTCAGAAACAAATTCTACAGGTTTTTTATAAGGCAATGGTCGAGAGTGTTCTTCTCTTCAATAGCGTACTGTGGTTTAGTGCAGGCAGGAAAGAGGACATCCAGAAATTAGAAAGAATAGCAAAACAAGCTTGTAAGATTACTAAAGAAAAAAGGAGTCTCCAGGATGAGTGCGAAAGCAGGGTTCTCGAAAAGGTCAAAGAAATTCTAACAAATGAAGATCATACCCTGCATAAAAATTATCCTTTAATGAGGTCAGGTAAACGACTAAGATCATTCCCCTGCAGAACCTCACGCTTTATGAATTCTTGTGTTCCGAAATCAATCCGCGTATTGAATAGCCATATCTAAACACTAATTTATTCAAATCTTCTTGTTTTCGGGGGGGGGGGGGTCCTCTTCCTGAAGGTACACAATTTTCTTCTTATTGCTTTCTATGTATTTATGTATGTCAGTTTTTCATATTCATCATAGGCCTGTTGTAATTTTTGTGAAATTCATCAAATTTCTGTTATTTGTGCGAACAAAATGAATTTCCATTGTGCTATATTGCATTATGGACAATAAAAACAAAATCTGAATCTGAAAATCTGAAAATCTGAATTATGAACAGAAAAAACGACAAAATAGACCTGTCACATCGTCGTGAAAAATATCCTAACCAAAGATCCTAACATAAATATACAATGCACGAATGTTTTTGCATATTATGAACAGACTAAATGACAAAATGAGACCTGTCACATCGCCGTGAAATATATCCTAACCAAAGATCCTAACATAAATGAACAATGCACGAATGTTTTTGCATATTATGAACAGACTAAAAGACAAAATGAGACCTATCACATCGCCGTGAAATATATCCTAACCAAAGATCCTAACATAAATGTACAATGCACGAATGTTTTTGCATATTATGAACAGACTAAAAGACAAAATGAGACCTGTCACATCGCCGTGGAATATATCCTAACCAAAGATCCTAACATAAATGTACAATGCACGAATGTTTTTGCATATTATGAACAGACTAAAAGACAAAATGAGACCTGTCACATCGTCGTGGAATATATCCTAACCAAAGATCCTAACGTACATGTACAATGCAAGAAAGAGATCCAATCTCTAGCCCACCTGCAAGAGCATTAAATAATGAATAGAGATGCTAGCATGTCAACATACATGTAATGTAGTCTGTTCAATAATGAAATACCATCAATCTCAACGGAAGCATCTATACCACCACCACCCCCCCCCCCCCCGCCCCCCATTCATCCGCCTTTGCTAGAGATATTTTTTATCCTTTGGGAGGGGGAGTTAAGTTTATTTAATATCAGATTCAAGAAAGTTGTCCTACAAACAGAAATGACTTATACATCTTAACGAATGCTAAGTTGTGCACTTCGGCGGAGAGAAGTAATGTAGATATGAAGACAGGCATCTTGCTTATTAAAGGGGGTTAGAACATGATGCTCACATCTGCAGTCAAGTGGACAAATCATTCAACTACGACACCTCTGCTGACTGTGAAAGAAACAAAGAAATTTTGCAAAATACCAATTCAATTAGCATTATTAGAGTAGACGCTGATTATATATGAACCCACCTGGTATGGTTTTCAGTGTTTGGCCAACACGTCGCCGTCTCACGGGTTGAGCCATGTTCTTCAAACTCTAAGAAAGATTAAAACATTCTCAAAATGAATGTTCTAGAACATCTAACCCTAAAAATTTTCTCAGTAGAAGCTAAGACGCATGGAAAGGTTCCAAATTTACTAGATACCAGGAAGCAGACATGCAGTATCAGACAAGACAGCCATAAATTAAACCTTTCTATGCTTCTGCCTCCTCGAGAAGCAAGCCAAGATATTACCTAAATCAAAGTCAGAAGTTAGATATTGTCGACGGGTTTAGGGGATCAGAATGTGTTCTTCTTTTATCAGCCTAAATTAAAACAAACTCAGAATTAAACTGCATGAATCAGAACCAGACTAATAACCGGTATACGTGAAAACCGTGGAATGATAGCAACAGAATACACACCAAGTCGTAACAAAATAAAGCAAATAAACTTCAAAAAGCTTGTATGCTAACGATGACTCACCACTTCTTCATGCTGGGAGTTCCTACTTATGTGATAAAACTTTTATGAATCTAGTGTTCCTTTTCCCTGCTTAATTGCATTTATTTAGTAGTTGATGAAGAAAATATTTCTCAAAACGGTAATGTCGCTAATCCAGGCCAAAATTTAATCTAACTTTTCATCAAATCCCAAGAAACTCAAGAAAGCATATAATGATCAAGAATATCGCAATCAACTGCATACAAGCTATAGATGTTTTATTGAAATATTTACTTTCTATCATTATATCTACCCTTCATTTTTTTTTTTTTTTGTTATGTTGTTGTATCCAATTGACTTCAAATTAATGCACAGTTTAACTACGAATTGTTTTTATTGGCCACAAATACAAATGCATGTCGCAGTATATTATTCGGTTGTTACCCATTGATATCGGTTTCTTTTTCTCTTTTTACGTACTAGTATTCACCATAATAGATAATCCATCATTGAAACGTTGATTTCATTTCTTGATGATATTTTATTTTTCTACGTATTTCTTTACAATTAAACTTCAAATTTACAGAAATTGTTCTCTGCTAATGTTTTTTTCTCTAAAGATATAATTACCAAACTTGTAACAAGTTTCACAAATCCTCCTTAGTCTATTAAGGACTAAATTTAGCTAACCGCTTTTTTTTTCGTTCTGCCTTAGTCTATATTGATTCTAAATCATTATTATTATCATTGCACTACTTGTATCACATTTACCATGTATATTAGGTCAAGTATTTGTAAAAAAAAAAAAAATAGCCTGGATGTATTTTATATGAATAAACTACGCCTTTTCAGTCATATTCGTTTTTTATGTATTTATTCAATTTGAACACCTTTTTCTAGAAATACGATTCGCCAAACCTTCCAAAACCCGACGATAAAAGTGTGATGAAGCATGTACATTCAGAACAAAAAAAAATGATTCTTTCTAAGTACATGTAATTCCAGAATTTGTATTTTGTATGCAACCGGGTGCAGACTCCCTTAATGCATTCATATCTAATTTGGCTTCCTTGTCCCTCTCAAGTCCTCCCCCCCCCCCCCCCCTCCCTTCCCAGGCCTCCACTGTATGGCCAGCACCAGACGAAAGGTCATTCAAACACCTCCAAACATGCCAAATATTTCATTGATTCGTCATCTGTACACAGCAGCGTGGGGGTAATTCAAATTGGGATGAGTTGTGTACATAGTCACTCGTTGCTAGACACCGTTGCTATGATGCAGTTGACAAAGCAGTGATTACATTGGTATCTCTGCTCGATACCTATTTTTCCCTTTAAGTCGGGTTGTTTTAAATAGGTTGCTGTCTGTTTATCTTTCCGTCTTTTATTGTTAAAAGGTATTCCTATTTTAGCACTGTAAAATATGCTTCTAGTTTCTGATTCAAATTTCCTTATATATTTCGTTTGTGCATCTTCACCATTATCTTTTTTATTACCTGTTTTTCACTCCCTTTTCATTTCTTCTTTTTAATCCTTTTTCGTCTCATCTTTCTCTCTCTCTCTCTCTCTCTCTCTCTCTCTGATAGCCCTTTTTGACCATTGTCTCTCTTTTTTTTCTACTTGTCATTATCCCATTCTCTCTCTCCCTCTCTCTCTCTCTCTCTCTCTCTCTCTCTCTCTCGCTATCCTTTTTCGCTCTCATAATCTCTTTATTTTGGTTGCCAGTATTTTCCAGTGATACTCGTGGTATGTGATGTCTGATACGTATACTGACGGTAGGTAAGCTTTGTTGTAGCAGACAACTTTAAAATAAACAGATTACCTTATCCAAGTTTGTTTATGTGGTTTTCGTGGCAATGTACCTGAAGCAACTATGCTTTGAACTTCCATGAGCATGATGAGACGACTTTTTGAGGTTGAAGTAAGACAGCATAGCTCCCAACAGGTAGACGAAAAAAAATATCTATATCATATATTGAATTTTAGGATTAGCTCTTCTGTTTTTCTATCTCTTCCTTCGTATTCCCTCTTTGTTTTAGAGTGTTTCTCATCTTCATCGGGTATATTCGCACTACGCTAATGATAGGGTAATGTGGAGGTGTTTTGGCAAAGATGGTAAGAGCACACGCTCTTAATCAAGGGGTCGTGAATTCGATTCCCAATGATGGCTGGCTCTTTGTGTCCTTCATCAAGATATTTAATCCACCTTTGCTGCACTCTTACCTGGTGCTACTGGGGTAATGATAATGTTTATGATAATTCATTGTAAGTGCCTTGAGCACTGTGGTGAACTGTGTAGCGCAGTATACATAATTATGTTTATTATTATCCCCATGTCTTTGTTTTTATCCATGATCTTTCTCTCCTTCCAATCTGAAAAAACCCACATTAATGAAAACCTATGTAAAGTGCATTGGAGGAGGGTGGGGGTACCTGCTCGTGTACATCGAAAAATTGACATTCTTATCTAGGCTGGTGGCTTTTTTTGTTGTTGTGGTCGTTGTTGTTGTTAACTTTCTCTTTTGAATGAATTTCTTGTACAAATGCTGGCTATGTCTTTCTGATATTCGCATCATTCTGCACATAACATCACATTTAACTAAAGTGAAATCGTTTGAATAGATTTCGATCAGGAAATCAACTTACTTCCCTAAGACCAAAAAAGTACCCTTTCTACACCAGTCTTTCTTTCTTCGTTTTTTTTTTAATTCTTTCTTTCTCCCCCCCCCCCCCCTTCCTCCTCTGTCAGTATCATGAGTGTAGGAGAAGAATGGCTGAATGTCTGCATGTTATGATCTCTCAGGGGAACTACATCATATCGGATTCTCAAAAACCTAGGGCACACGGCATCTTTTCGATTTGAACAACCTTTATTGCATTAAAGAATGAAAACGTTAAGGGAATTTCCCTTACTGTTTGGTTAGCTTTTAATGACCAAGGAGTTGTTTGTTGTAGGAAATTGTTAAAATCTCGACGTCCTATCATCCTACGTCAGAAGGGGTTTTATGATGTATGTATGTTCAAACTGAATCAAGTTAAAGATGTATGTATGAAAAGTAAACAAGTTTGCAAATACCCTTACTTTATGTGCTGTGAAGCCTCGCTATTTGGCAGGAAAGCGGAGCTGATGGGCTAGCCAGGTTGCAAAGCCAGTATTCAGTTTGAAGTAGCACATAAAACAAATATTGTCAGATTTTTAAAACTTAAATAAGATAGGAATATACTTACAATTCTAATTTACCACAATTTTTTTTTCTTTCTCTGAAATACAGTGTTATATGAATGAGTCGTTATTTGCACAAAAATTTTCCCTTTACAAAATATCGGATTTAATGTAGGCCTAAAATTCAAGTAAACGTTTTCTAGAGGTATTTATAGGAGCTATACATAGTCAAAATTTCCCCAATTATTGTGACTCCTGAAATTACCTTACACGACAATTAAACCATCGTTCTATCTTGTTATTACTAACGCGGCTGCTGCTGCTACTTCTAACGCTACATACCACCAGTCCCCCTCCTCCTCCTCCTCTCCCTCTACCTCTTACTACTACAACAATAACAACAACAACTACTACTACTACTACTACTACTACTACTACTACTACTACTACTACTACTACTACTACTACTGCTGCTGCTGCTGCTGCTGCTGCTGCTACTACTACTGCTGCTGCTGCTACTACTATACTATACTACACTATACTATACTACTACTACTACTACTGCTACTACCATCACCACTACTACTATTACTACTACTGCTGCTACTACTATTACTACTAGTACTACTACTACTACTACTACTACTACTACTACTACTACTAATAATAATAATAATAATAATACTGCTGCTGCTGCTGCTACTACTACCACTACTACTACTACTACTACTACTACTACTACTACTAATAATAATAATAATACTGCTGCTACTACTACCACTACTACTACTACTACTACTACTACTACTACTACTACTACTCCTCCTCCTCCTCCTCCTCCTCCTCCTCCTCCTCCTCCTCCTCCTCCTACTACTACTACTACTACTACTACTACTACTACTACTACTACTTTACTACTACTACTACTACTACTACTACTACTACTACTACTACTACTACTACTGCTACTACTACTACTACTACCTTTACCACTACGGCACTACTACATGACTGCATGCTGACAAGATTTTCATGGGGCATCAGTGAACTACATCACGTGACAGATGATGCCATTGCTTGGCCCTCTTCTCCTGACATGTCACTTTAGCCATGTCAGCTGCAAATGTTATACGAAAGAAGAAAAAGAAGACTACTTCTTTTAAATCGCACATTTTTTTCTGTGTGTTTTGTTTTACCTCTTTTTTTCGTTTTGTTTTGTTGTATTTCTTTGTTTTTGTTTGTTTTACACGTAAAATTGCACATCTTTTCTTCTTTGGTAAAGACCGACAGTGTAGAATTGTTCCTTCTTTTTTCTTTTTCTTTTTTCTTTTTTTTTTTTTTGGGGGGGGGGGGGAGACAGACAAACCAACAGTGAAAGATTATGCAAGTTTACGTTTGTTTGTCTTTGCAAAAACAAAAATGTAAGCAATCTGATGTTTTAAAATAGCCACTAATTTCATGATACGTTTGAGTTCAATCGACGTTTATTACAGCCCGCTCTATCTGGTGTAATACCGTTTCTGAAACTGAGCTTTTATACAGTCATGTACCCGATTTTCTGCAAAGAACGGTGGATATCTTCAACATATCCTCACAAAAAATACGTCAGGAATGAAAATACTCATAATTTCCTTCTCAGTAGATTCCCCATGTTCTGGTACCTGCATAAAATTTGTTCCACATTATTTTGTTCATGCAGAGTATAAGGTTGGTAAAGAATTATTAGCGGGATATAACACAATGTGTGAACTGAGGCTAATTTCAATTGAGCTACTGTCTATAGAATAGCATGCTATCTCCTCTATAGGGCGATACCGAAAGAGAGAAATCTTTACACTGGCAGCAATTCAATCAAACAGAACAAAAATGAAAAGCCTTTAATGTGCCAGTGCATTTTTGTACATTCATATTTTTCTAATTCCTCCAAAGACATTCTTAAGGATCATTTCTTATCTAAGTTGGAATGTGTGGAACCATGACTCCTACACACAATGCGAGTTATGATTATCTAACTGCAGGTTGATGAAGTTCCGTTAGCTGTATATCACGACAACAAAAGTATTGCAGCTATACTCTACTTGATGAAAAGATATATGAAAATAGCAATGAATAGAAAGATGTCAGTTCTCTTTTCTCTTAAGCGGAAATTTAGCAGAGCTATGCATCTGCTTCCATGCTTCTGCCTTCCTGTCATACATCCGATTCTGTTTTGTATTTTTTGTATTGTGACGTAAGCAACACGTGGTATCAAACAGAAGCGATCATTTCAAGTTGATATTGATGGTTTGAAAAGCAGGAATTTAGTGAACTTTTCTCTTTTTTTTTTCGTTCTTTTAATATTATGTGGAGCTAGATAGTTGAAATTACATCATGTTTCCCTATGCATTTGCAGCAGCAAGTCACTGCTCTCCGTTTGTTTTTTTTTTAATTAAAGTTCTATGTGTTGCTACATGGCTACATATATCTGTCAAACTTCAGCATAAAATGTATGGATATGGATTTCATTCCCTTCCTTCTTATTAGAAGATGTAAGATTAAACTTCTATAAGTTGAATTTGTTTCACTTCCAATCATGATTTTTTTTTCCTTACATGATCGTTTTCATATAGGATTTAATTTCATTTGCCCCCTTGAACGCGGCCAATAATGAAGAATTACATCATTTTATTCTCTAAATACGATAGTTTGACATTTTTCATCATTCATGTATGGTTTATCGAAAAAGTAAAGTTCTGTTTTTTTTTTTTTTTATTCATTGTACGTTCTGTTAACTAACCATTAAACAGAAAACAGTGCGCTTAGTAACAACAGAATCGAGGGCCTAATAAATGTTATATTATTATTATTGATATTATTATCAATATTAAAAGTTACGCAATAGTGTTGTAGTTTTTACCTTGAAATTAAGGTGTACTTATTATAGAACAGTCCTTGCCATAATAATAATAATAAAAATCGATAACATTTATATAGCGCTTAATACATTTTTGTTAATACTTTGTGGTAAACATTTTAATACATCTTAAAACTTGATGACAGTGTATGTCTACTCGATAAACAATCTTACCTTTCACACGATAGGTCCAGACACATCAATAAGAATCAGTATGTTCATATCAAACGTAGATAGCAAACGATGGTATCCGTAATATAACAAACAATTTAGAGCATTACTCGCTAGTATATGTAGAATGCAATAGACACTTGATAACAATATCGTCCTGGTTTGCTGATGATATCCTTATCACACCAAATCAACCCAGAATACCGAGTAGACATCACTGTATCTATGATGATAAAAAACCTGCTGCAGAAATAATGGTACGGTGTACTGTCATAGTTCATTTGTGTTGTGACTTGGTTTCACTCGCAGAGTAAAGCACGTGTTATCCTGCATGCATGGTAAGAAGGTTTATGAAAATGACACATCTTATTCATATCATCATCAGACAGTGATTCAGAGATGGAGAAGGGTTAAAGTAGAAATGATCTAGGCCTACCTTCCATTATGATTATATTAAAGGATTGATGATGACTCCTTTGGGAATAATATCATTTTATGGTACAGTAAAAATCAGTCATTGAAACATCTCATTCGTATGAGAATTTTTGGCTAAAGGAGTTCCACATAATATTCTCTCTCGATATTGTCTATGAATATTGAATAGAGAGACCATTTGCATATAAAATGTTTCGATTATTCGGAAACCTTAAATGAATCAGATTGTAAACAGAAAGTAAACAGAATTTCACTTATGTTTTATCTGATTTTAAATTACAAGATTAATGCGAGTATCCCATGCAGGTATATCCTAACGTTCCTAAGTTTTGTTTTTGCTCTCTTACCATACCCCCGTCTTATGTAAATTAATGATAATGACCCCCTCTCACCCCACCCCTTCCCCATCTCACACCACCCCTTCCCCCGTCCACTTAGCTATCAATGTTGATCATGCCATTGTAGTCTCTATTGTCTATCGACTAAGAGCACGTCAGCAAAAGGACTTAAAGGTCACGATATTTGGGCGGCTGTGATAAGAAGATATCCTTACATTTGAGTATTGTCTCATTCTCACTGCTGTTTCTTATTGGTCGGTTCTGTGGGTGGTTCTCCTTCCTTCCACTCTGTGCATGCTCCATTGCGTTTCTCCGAAATAATTGGAACACACACACACACAAGGAAAGTGAACGTTTAAGTGCAGGCTGTGTGAACACTACTCACGTCTGGTGAACGTCATTTATTATTAAGACGACAAGCGACAAATGCAAGTCGAACGCTGAACCAGAAATTTGATATTTTTGCTGTAACGTGTGCAATATGAAGCGGAGTTTCAGCTAGTCCTTTTGGTGTGCTCTTCTAGAATCATAGTTCACAGTGATCTTTTAGGGTGTTTATAAGGCACATAAGTTCAACATATTTAAATCATCGATTTGCTCTTTTTCAATAAACTTTTCGTCATAACCGGACCCTTCTTATGCAGGAAATATGAATTTCCATTCCAATAGCTTGATATGTGTGCAGTTTGCATTCTTTCAAAATAAACTACTTTATCCTCGAGAGCAGGGATATGATGAGGATAGGATAAAGGATATCCATCCCCCCCCCCTTCAGAGAGAGAGAGAGAGAGAGAGAGAGAAAGTTTATACAGACTACAGATGCATCAAATTGAGGTGAACTGACGTGATTTACTTCTTAAGCTTAAAGCCAGTGAAACTCATCGTTCAAATACAAAACCACAGAGAGCAAAGTCTTTATATAGAAAGGGGAACTAAACAATGAAAACTTAATGGACTAATCAAAAGAGAGTCCTTCAAGAAGTATATTTGACCTCCCTCCCCTCCCTCCCTCTGCCCTCTTCCACTATCAAATCAATCGCCCACATACCCGTTGTTCAATCTAGTATGGATAATGAAAGACAAATACTTTATGAATTGGATTCATTTGTGAGTTGACAATAAGCGTAGAGGTCTCGACATACGTCACAAGGCTATACTGGATGTAACCTGATATAACCAGACGGTAAGCAGAGTTTAAAGGAACATTATAGTGAAACGGAACAAATTAAAGGATTCTCACATAAACGTTCATATTCTATTCCTAAATATGGAATCTAGGCTATGCTATAAGAGCTACTGGAGAGCTGTGACAGATTATTTGAGTGACAGAGTGAAAAAAAAAGAAAAAGAATTTCTATTGTCAAATTTTATTCTACACTGTCTTCATTCACCTTCAAAAACTTTTTGGAGAATTCTGGAATCGGGGATAAAAATTGTCGTTTTGAATTTGTTTGAAAAATACTTCAAAACTTGATTATCAGCATAATCATCAATGGCATTAACCAATGTTTTTACTAAAGTCTGAATGACAATAAAATAAATCTTACCAATGTTAGCTGACACCAGCATAGTTTTGCCTGTTCGTCTGGTCTGGTTCTTAGTTGGTGTGTCTGCTTCTGTTGTGATCTGTACATGCTCCTTCATCGAACCACCTGGTGTTCCTGATACATTCACACCCACTCCACATGGCGCTGTTTGGTCAACCTGCTCACAATCACTATCCTTAGAATCTTCTCGAGACTTACGCCGTCTTTTCGGCCAACCCCAGAAGCTCATTTTCCGTCCTGCGCGCGATCTCGCTTTCTCTTCTTCGACATCGTTGTCGTTAGAAACGCAGACAGTCGCTCGTCGATCCTTGTCGTTGGTGTTTGGTGATCGTGATCTTGCTACACGGGCAACAAACCTCGGTAGAGCCATAAGACCGGATGAATGCTTCCTGCTATCACGGAGTGGTCTGATCCGAACACGTGGACCATCTTCACAGTGTAGATGAAGATTGTCAGGAGATAGGACATCAAGGTGATCAAGAAGGATCCTTCTTTGAAGCTTCCGCAGACGAGGTGCAAGATCCACTGGTCGGATACCATCTTTGTCAGGGCTCAAGATACTAGCTCCATGAACGAGGAGAACTTGAGCGCACTCCCATCTTTGATGAAACCCTCGGGCAGCTACATGAAGGGGTGTGCAACGATCACTATCTGTTTGGTCTGGTACAGCACCATACCGAAGTAACATACGAACAATGACTGCACTCGCATTATGCACGGCGAAGAACAGACTTGGTCTTTCTAGATAAGCGTCGTCGATGTCCACATAGCTGTATCGGTTATTGTTGTTAGGAGATCCTGCTTCATCAGACTGCGCACTTGGATGTCGATTGTACCTACATCTACCAGCAAGACAAGGGTCAATACCCCGCTTCAATAATAGCTGCACCACGTCTAGAGAACCATGTGCAATAGCAAGATGGAGTGCATTCTTGAATACCAAAGGAACACTTTGCTTTAGTTCCACAGGTTCTTCCACCTCTGGCTCAGGAGTAACCCTTCCATCCTGGAACTTGTTGATAAGTGCAGTGCTCTGTTGTAGGAGAACTTCCACCTGCAGGCTGTCACTTCTACTCCGCCTATGGGGTTGTGGTGTTGAGGGCGCCGTGGCTGCTTCAGGACCAACGTTGAACAACTCATAATGCCGATCAAGAACCTCTGTTACACTCTCGACATTATTCCTCTGGATGGCGAGCCTAAGGAGCTGCGCATCAGCGAGAACGGTACCTGGTGGGCTCTCAACCTCTCCAACCAATAATGACATGTTGATGGTCAAGGCGGCTATGCAAGGGATACTCTTCAACTTCGGGAGGGAGAACTTGCGGAACTTACTGGGTAGCTTGTTGTTAGGTATACCAAACCTTCCAGCAGGTTTCGGGTGAGCTAATCCTAGCGGTGATTGAAAGGTTGGAGACCCTAGAGGGTAATGATCTGGACCATGTGGTGGACCTTCTTTGGTCAATGAACTAAGACGTCGACTGATTGATGTTAATCTGGGTGCTGCTTCCTCACTGGGTTGTAAACTTGCTCGTCGTCCTCTGGTCGACTTCAGCACCGCTCCTAGACCAGATCTTGATCGTTGTTTCTCCATCCGACGACAGATAGCCTCCACCAGACGTCGAGCCTGTCATAGGAACAGAAATAAGAAGGGGACAGAATGAAGGTGAAGGAGAGAAGAACGAAAGTAGGTAGGGTGAAGGGTAAAAGAAGGGGGAAAAGAGAAAGACAAAGATAATTCAAGGGTACAGTAATCAGTTCTAAAACTACACATTTTAAATTCAAAACCCGTATCATTGTGCAGTATCGGAAATGGTATTGTACCTGAGCTTAGTGGGAGCTGTAATAAACGTCATTATTGAATACAAACATAGCATTTCACATATTCTTCTCTGCAGCTTGTTCAACACAGACATGAAACACACCTTTTCACTCAAAAATGATATATTTTTTTCTTTACTAAAAACAACATCATTATGTGCAGTTTTATGACTATTTGTCTTTGACAAAAATGGGAGAAGTCAGGCTTACAAGGCAGGATTTTACAGTCTAAGTGGGGGGGGGGGGTTGATACATTCACATCTATGCATAAATTAAGAGATGAAGAAGAGGCTAGAAGACAAGAATGAGAGAGAGAGAGAGAGAGAGAGAGAGATGTGGGAAGGCGTGTGGGTCTGTGTGAGGGTGTGTGAGGGTGGGTGTGGGTTGACAGAGGTTTTAGTCAATATGGAAGTCGGATTGAAGGCTGAATTATTAATGATTATTGATTCGGCGTGACATTCAAAAACGTCAATGCCGTTTAGATTAAGCTACGCTCAACCGACGCTCAATCCGTCTAAAATTGAACTGGTTGCCAATGAATTAACATGGTAGACCAACGATATTTACTCTGCCTAGTTAGCTTCGACGTCGTATTCTACTGGAAAAAAGCACCATGGATATCATGTAAAATGTAAATAAAAGCTTTCATCATTTGTGGTGAATATTTCGTTAAATGTTAAACGCCTAGCAAGCTGCATGCCTAATGTTACAACAGTATCAACGCATTTTTATACATGAATTACAATTTGTTTGTATTCACGACGTAAAAGTAAACAACAGTCCCACCAGACATTTATGGAATCGTTAAATGTGCTGAGCATCACTGAGGGCTCCGGTGGGCTAATCAGATGGTTCACTACCTCTCTGAATAACTTATTTACTACATGTAATACGAAACAAAACCAACGATTACAATTTCCTTATAACCAAATCATGACATGCATTATTATGGATGTATCCTTATTGCTTCAGGTCCATTATCTGAAATATTTCCTACAATATTGGATTCTACAAGCTGATCGCAGCCACATGAAACCTTCGAAGATAAAAGGTATGCATATTGTTTTCCACTAATTTAAACATGATGCAGTGGTAATTGAAAGCCCATTAATGGCAAGGTAAGCAAAAACTAAATACTCTTGGTAGAAATGACTGCGAAAACGTGTTTTTTTTTTTCTTCTTTTTTTCTTTAATGGAGGCAATTATTGTGTTCATTGCTTTTGTAAAAGCATGTTAATAATCCCGAGCTTGAAACCCTTTATAACGTGTTGGGCAGATTTTGATAATTAAACTTTCTCCTTTTACGAAAATTTTCCGTTATACATAATGATTATGGCATAAAAAAAATAAATGCAATCAATGCATTATCCAAAGCCAGTTAACCATTATATTTATCTTCAATCCTTTATTCCGTATTTTAGTGCACTCGCAATTTTGCCTGCTATCATTTAAGTGTATGATCTTAATCATGACAATTATCATGCCTATAGTTATCAATATCAGTGTCATTTGCATTATCATAGAAAAACGAATTTAATCACAATGACCCTCAGGTCTCTCCTCCAGATATAACCAAATGGAATGTGCAGGTGTACCACTACGCCGAGGTTTTCCCCTTCTCTTATTCGAATTTAATCTAATTTTGTAATCATTTATTCTGGTATTTTTCATTGCTGTTTCATACTATGCAAATTGTTTGATTTTTCAATTGTACATAGTTGTATTGTTTTTATCCAGGGCCCCATGGAAGATTAATTCTTGTTTAATGGGCCACCCTGGTGAAATATGAATAAGTAAATAAATGAATGAATAAATAAAATAATAGTGCGTTGGGTTCTTAACGTGCAACCGGGCCGGGCCGGGCCGGGCCAACTCACCTCATGTGTGTTTTTAAAAAAAATTGTCACTGCCATAAATATAATGTGTCGTTATGATTACCATCAGCATGTTCGCCAATAGAGATATAAAACATCTGCTTATTTACATCTCATCGTGGAAACCGAGGAACATATTTTATACCCTTGAGTTTGGGATTTTTTCCTCTTTTAAACAGAGCCATTGTATGGTCGCATTTCAGGATAGCTAGACCCATTTTCAAGCCATTCTCAAAACCCAGTCTTTCTTGATCATGATGGATCCATTGAGTTTCTGTTTGTTGCTCTTTGATTGATCTAAGATACCTGCACGTGTCCCCTCTCTCCTCGTGCCTGGCTTACCGATTCCTTACCAAGCATGAATTGCTTACCATTACCAGGCAAACTAGGTCAATTGCTTGTCCCTCTTGCCGACGAACAACGACTTAATATCAGTAAGGAATTAGGCTTCTAGTCCGAACCATGTTAGACTCCAACCTACGGGCTCGAAAAAAAATCGATGTTAGACAGAATTCTTCCAGTCAAATTTCATCTTATGTTTCTTGAGAATGTTCATGTAGGAACGTGTTTTGCCACTTCTATTTCGAGTTCACGTTCATTAGGACGCCATACTAATTTTCGCTTTGGCCTGCATTGTTTTGTGACAAGAAAAAAAAAGAAGAGATATGAGGTCTTTCGCTAAAGGAAGCTTGGTTTCAACTCTGTTATAGTGTAGAATTGAGCTTATATGTTTGATTTAAAAATGATTATACATGCAACCTCATGATCCAAATAGAGCAACGCTGCTGCCGTCATGCATTAATTTTTATATATACAAACCACACACAGGGGAGGGGGGGCAGGACGCGTAAACCTTTTCGAAGAAGCTCAAAAGCGAGGGAGCGAAGCGACCGAGTTGGTCACGAGGGCGCTTTTGCATTATTAACTCTATGCACGCTGAATTAATTCTGCGGGGATAATAAAGACCATTGTTTGTTTGATATTTTCTATGAATCTGGCTTTCCTCATTGCACCTATGATACTGATAACTATTCTATGGATGCTACTTGAGCATTATAGTCATTTCTTAGTCCTGTAAAGAGAAAAGTAATTATTACGATTGTTGAATTTAATTGTACGAATGCGCAAAATTGCACCTTTCGCGTGCAAAGGGTTAAAAGTGAAATGGAAGGATTTGGTGCACACTTTTCGCGGATTTTGTGTTTTCAGTAAAAGTAAGTTTTAAAAATTTCGGGGGGAACTGCCCCCCCTGCCCCCCCCCCCCCCCGCTGCGTACGGCCATGTACACACATACAATGTAGGCCTTATTATATCATTAATTCTTAAAGAATATCTAAAAGTAGCGATATATACTCTTATGAGAAGTCTTAAAATACTGTCATATGTTTGCAGTGAAATGCTGAATTTTATGAGTAGTAACAAAGTTTAAAGAAAACTGATAATTTTTTCCCTCAGAAATTGTCTTTTGATCAATTTTATAATGGTTTCTTATGTTGTATCAATAACTGTTCTGTATTCTCTATATTTTCGAGTCCCTAAAAAAATTCCTAGATCGAAAATTTTATCGCTCTTCATGAAATTGATTTCATGCTGAAGAAAATGATCAATCAGAATTTAAAATTTTCAAATAACTATTACAGTAGCTTCATTAAGAGTACTGACTCCAACTGGGTTTCCATAATTCAAGTCTACACTTTTTTCGATAGTGTTATAATGAGTCTTTATAGCGCAATATCGGTAAGACCATAATTCAGTGAAGGCTCACAATATACCGACTAATTGATTGATATCATTCTTTTTAAAGAAGTTATTTCACTTCAGTTCGCTTTATTCACTTCAGTTCCATCTTAAAAAAAAAAATTTTACCGGTCTTTACAGCACATTGAATGGAGACACGCAATTCTTTATAGTATACTTTCGGCATTACTCCCAGTGTTAAAGATCGTATGTGCGATCTGTAATGAAACATCTAAGATAACATACACATAAATATGAAATAGTAATTAAATAAAGTAGGAACATATCTATACAAAATTAAAAGTCTTGTCGAGACAGCTTCCAATATAACATAAGATTATAGATGGCGGAGAACAAAATATCAAATAACAACGGTGAATTGTGCAGAAAAAACCCAAATACACTTGATAAAACATAAAAGAGGACAAATAATAGAAGAGAAAAAAAAACAGAAGGAGAAACTGATAGATATGATTTACGTGTCATTAAAAACTGCTTAAGGTGGCGTTTAAAGCTGTTATAAAATGAAATTGCGGTTATATCAGCAGGAAGTGAACTCTAGTAAAGAATTCCCTTTATTCTTCGAAGGCAAGTTGACAAGCTAAACGGTATGACGTCAAGTAGACGTTTGGAAATCATTGGAGGGGGAGGAGAGGGAGAGGAAGATGGCAAACACACTGGGATGAAAATTGACATAGAAAAGGCAAAAGGACATAAGCGAGAGAGAAAGAGGGGGGGGGGGACAGAGAGAGGGAGAGTAGGAGAGAGAGGGGTGAATGTGGTGGCGGTATAGAAAAAAAGATGCTACGACCCCACTTACCCCCCCCCCCCTCCCCAAGAAAGATTTAAAACAATAGTAACATTAATACATGTCAAAGGCGGAAGATTCCCAACTGTAAATATGCCTCTATTGTCAAGTTTAGCTCGCCAATAATCTCTTTCGCAAGGTGTAATCATGTGAGACATCAATTTAATCAAGATGGAAGACATAATAGGCCAGGCTCATCTAGAAATAGTCACCCCATTTCACATATGAGATTTGACTTCTTAAAGTTGACTTCTTAAAGTTACTTAGACCCTATCAATCTCATTCATAAAATGCTTTTCATACTGAACGTAGCCGCTGGGGGTAGCCCCCGGGGTCTCCCCCAAAGGCCCCAAAGTCGGGTTGTGTTTTACCCCATCTAACATATGCACCAAACTTTGTCAGGAGGAAGTGGTATGACTATACATTACCAAAACACAAAAACTGACCAAGCTTTCCGTCGGGATGGGTTGTCAGACGCCCCCCCCCCCAAAAAAAAAGGATAATATCACTTCCCACAAGGCCCGTGTACCAAATTTTGCCAGAAGGAAGAGGTGTGGCTGTGCATTCCATTTTTTTTTTAAACTAACAAATATTTCCTTCGGAAAGGGGTCTAACACTCCCTGAAGAAAATACCAAAGTGCCCTTCAACTAAGCTTTGCTACCCCAAAATGTTCTGCATCTGGAGAATGCATTTTCTTACGTTCCAACCTTAATATCTCACAGATATCGTATTCATTTCAGGTCAAATTGATTCAGAACAATCTTGAGTATATTGCCATTTTCTTGGGGTGCAATTTGGTGTCAGTTGATAATAGTTACTGAATTGTGAACATTGTATTTCTTTCTAAAAAAAAAAACCCGTAATATTGTCAGGGTCATGTAAACACACCTACTGCCCATCTTCAGCTTTTGACAAGAGGTAATAGAGCAGCTTGCAAGGTATTTGGGTAATTAACCCATGAATGGTAGATTTTAGCACGGCAGCCACACATCTCATATACTGGGCTAGCTACCTTATTTTGTCTTATCAAACAGGTGAAGATGGACAATCGGTGTGATTACATAATACTGTTTTTTTTTACAAAGCAATACAATTTTTACAGTTCAATAACTTTATGCTGAAACTTTCAATTAACACCAAATTGTACCCCAAGAAAATGACAATATACTCAAGACTGTTCTGAATCAATGTGACGTGAAATGAATACGACATCTTTGAGACATGAAGGTTGGAAAGTAAGAAAATGGATTTTCTCCAGATCCAGACCATATTGGGGTAGCAAAGCTTATTTGTGAAGGACACTTTAGTGTTTTTTCAGGGGAGTGTTAGACCCTCTCCCGAAGGAGATATTTGTCAGTTTTTGTATTTTTGGAATGCACAGCCACACCTCTTCCTTTTGACAAAATTTGGTACACGGGCCTTATGGGAAAAATTTTCCCCCATTTTTAAGGGTCCGTCTGACAACCCATCTCGACGGAAAATTTTGTCAGTTTTTGTGTTTTGGTAATTAATGCATAGCCATACAACTTCCTCCTGACAAAGTTTTGTGCATAATTATGTTGGACCGGGTGAAATCAACCCGACTTTGGGGCCTTTTTGGGAGACCCTGGGGGCTACCCCCATCGGCTACGTTAAGGCTGACAAGCATTTTGTGAATGAGATTGATAGTAACTTTAAGCAGTCAAATCTCATATGTAAAATGGGGTGACTATTTCGGGACAGGCTCCCAGACTATAACGTATGTTCTCTTGGGACTCTTTTGTACATGTATCTGTTTCAGGATGCGTGCATGGGATATGTTGGTAATAGAGGCATAGGTGGTTCAATCCTCACCCCATTCTTGTAAGAGTTACCATCGTGTTGATACTAATGACCCTTTATGATAACAATTCTACCTTAATACCTTGATAAATTCTTTACGTATATTGTGTACTTATCTGTAACATTATATTGAATTCCAGTGACATCAAATTACATATGAAAAATTACATATGAAAATTAGGGAATATTTCCATAGATGTACACAAATGCTTTGTTAGATCTACTCGACTTCTCATTACGATTTAATTTATAATTCAAAATATTCATTTTAAAAATCCTTAATATAAATGTTAGCTGCAAGGGGTCACAAGATTCGTGATTTAGCCGCAAGGGGCGCTAGATAGATAAGCAACAATAACGCAAATGAAGTTTCATGCCTTCAGGGGTTGACATAGTAGTACGGTTTAGATCGAGAGATTTTCAGCAGTCAAGTATAGATGTATTGTATGATTACTTTCTTTTCCTAATGTATAGAATTATTCCGATTGCTAAAGATGATTAATACGAGAGACTTAAAATGAAATATAATCATGTAACACTAAATGCTTCCTTTCCTAATACAACAGGTTCAAAATTTAATGTCCGAAGCATTATGATTAAGAAACATATTATCATAGTAACATTTACATTCTAATGTGTGTAGCCGTATAAAATATTGCATACACTCACTTTATAAAATTGTCATTCATAATTACATTCATTAGTTCATGACTTATTCGTGAATAATATTTCATTAACTCATGTTGTGTACTTCCTGTTTGCCCCCCTCTGCCCCTTTCTATCTCCAGGTTAAACATTTCCATTCCTACCACGTTATTCCGTAAGGTTATTGACTCTGCTAAATGTCTCCCTCCGATCCCCCCCCCCCCTCTCTCTCTCTCTCTTTCTTTTTTTTTTCTCTCTCTCTCTCTCTCTCTCCCATCCTTTCCGTTTCTACCATGTTACTGGCTAGAAAGGTTTTTGACTCTGCTAAACATCAAAGCCGATCAATTTACCGCAGTCTCTTGTCTATTAGCCTCACATCATTTCTTGGAATGCAACACCCACAGAGTAATACACCTGCCGTATGTTATGAATACATATTGCATTATGAGTGATGTAGGAGGTTATTATACATCCACATTCAACTGTTAACCAGGCAACAAATATGTATCTATTCATCATTCTTGGTCATATAAATACATCTTTGATTTACATGCATTCCTCGTATCTAGGCTTATTTTTCAAATAGATCTCCATTAATATTCTCCAAACTAGACTTATACTTTGAATATTAAAACTCAAACTATGTATTGAAGAATTCTTTTTCATACCTTTATTTTGCTTACTAAATTTCAAGTTGATGGCATATTTTAAGAATTAACCTCTCTTTCAAAAGTGTTTTTTTTTTTCTCATTATTGAATAAATGACCATATGACATAAAGCAAGATGGATGACAAAGGCTCAGCCGTCTCCAAGATCACTCTTTTCCTCATCTTACCAAGTAATAAACAAAAATGCAATTTTGTTCTAGGATTTCTGAAATTTAACTCACTTGAGATTGATGGATGGAGAGATTTGGCTGGCAAACAGATTGTTTTGTACTTCATTTAGATGCACTGCTTGTGCTATTATACTCACACAAATTCAAAATGTTCGCTATGTCTTCTCTCCGTTTTGTATCCATCCCCTTAACCCCCCCCCCCCTCTCTCTCTCTCTCTGTCTCTCTCTCTCTCTCTCTCTTCTTATATCTCTCTCCCTCTCTCTCTCTCTTCTTATATCTCTCTCTCTCTTATCTCTCTTTATCTCTTCTCCCATCTCTTTCTCTCCCTCTTATCTTCCCTTTCCCTCTCCCTCTCTCCCATCTCTCTATCCCCCTCACGCTCTCTCTCTCTCTCTCTTCTTTCTCACTCCCTCTCTCAAATATTTCTGTATATGTCATTCTGTATAATAGTTCCTCCTTAAACCGTTTTCGTTCATAATGTAATAATGCAAGATAATTATATTCTAGTAAATATAACTGATTTCTAAGATCAATGAATAGTAATCAAAGTAACTCCAAATAGTAGAAAAATAGGGTATATAAACGAAGAAAAAAAAATTTCTATTTATCAGAATTGAATTAGTATAGTATAGATAGGTAGGATCGATGATATCTTTCTATGTTGTCATGGTGTGAAACAACAAGTGACTGAAGTATTGTATTATCGTTTGTTTGTTCACACAATGTTTTTTTTTTTTTCCTGAAAGATGTATAGCCTATGGCAATGATTAGGTTTTATAATAGAACCTGAAATTAACATTTATTAAACTGATTTCAAATGTAAACTTTCAATTCATCTCTATGAAAAGAACTGAATAGATTGATAAGGTTTAGTTGTAGCATAGATCACCTTGTGTAATGAAGGGAAATCGATTTTTAAAAAGGAATGTTCTTTGACTTAGTGTAGACGATATGATTTTGCTACGTGATTACAGTAAGGACGGTTTCTGATGAACGTGTCCTAACAAGGTGATGGGATGGCGCTAGATAGCTAAACGTCATCATACAATATGATCATATCACACGCTTACTTACTTTAACAAAACAAATCTACTATTGTGAACTTACAGGTTTCATTTTCTTCTTCCAAATAATGAAATTTCAAGCAATAAAATCATCACTTAATTTGTTTGTGGCAATGTGATAAATACACTTTTAGTCACAAGGCTATCATTTAGAAATTAGAATGATAGTGGTCAATCAATTCAATGAGAAAAAAAAAGATGAAAAAATATTGAAATGATACTTATACTTCTCTTTATATTCCCCTACAATCATCATTATTTTCTGGAGGCTAATTAATCTTGATAAAACCATATTACACGAAAATGGAAGGAAGTATAGGGTATCGCAATAATTAAATGAAATACCATTATAATGCAGGTTAAATGACAGTGAAATCAAACATGTAAATGATGATCAAAAGGAATTAAATTTTGTAGATACTTGCTTGAATATACCTCTGCTAAGCTAGCAAAACAAAATTCGAAACATTTTCGATTAAGCTTTGATTGATCGGGACCTTATAAGGATTTTGTTTTTTATTTGATTGTTTGTTTGTTTGTTGTTGTTTTGGGGGTAATTCTCCGTGATAACCATGATAACAGTTCAAATACAGTCCTTTATAATTTGAAAACATTAACGAGAAGAGTTCATTAAATAATCCGTGTTTTAACTAGCGAGAAATCATAGCAAATCATTATTGGTGTATGTAATATACATAAATTAGCAGTAGAGGGATATATGACGATGTCATTGTAGTGTTCTACTTCATACATGTATTATGATAATGCTTGACAAATGTTATTACAGGATTAAGTAAATGTTTAGTTATTATGATTACAGACGAATATACGAAGTAAGAATCTTAATGCATACTGCTGTGATTATTCAGTATTACATAATACTCAGTGACACCAAAGTTTAAGCAGACTGAACTACCATGATCTTAATCAAGTCACATCAAAACTTACCATCTTCAAGCCATAGTTTGAAAGTGACAGAAGTGTACTATATTATGGGTTTATGGACAACCAACATTACTTATCAAATTCTAACCTCTATCCACATTAATTTTAGTTCAGGTACTTTTAGGTAATGTAACGTATGGCAATGTAAAGTAATTTATACATTTAAAGTACTTCTTAATTAATTTAATATTTGAAGCACAATGAAATATTTCATGTAAAGCGCTATATAAATGTAAGCATTATTTTTATTATTATTACAAAATGTATTAAAGAATGGAACAGGGCATAAATGAATTCCTTTGATATAATTATTGACAAATGTGCAAAGTATTCAATGTTCACTGTAGAAAACATTATTGTATGCTTGTATACCTTAAACTGGATATAAAATTTGGTCATGATATTGTCCAGTTCGTCCAAGAACAAACCGTTGTTTTTTTTTGTTTTTTTTTTTTGGGGGGGGGTGGTCATAATGACTGGAACATTCATACATACATACATATACATAATTTGTTTATATAAAAGAATGCACAAGTAATCACATTTAAATTTGCTTAAAAATAAACGATCTAGAAATGCAACCCTAATTCCTTCTCTTTCTCCTTTTCTTTCTTATTACTAGACACTTTCCGTATATCCCTTCTCTCTTTCTCCACCTCCTTCTCCCTTTTCCATTAATCTGCTTTTTCTTTTTCTTTTTTTCATTTTTACCTCTCGTTCTTCTCTCTCTCTCTTCCTTTTGCATCCTCTTCTTTATTTCTCTCCTGCCCTCTCCTACCCATCTCTTTTTCCTTGTAATCAAAGCGTACTTGATTTCACTCTCCCTCCTCCGCATACACGTATCCTTGAGCTATTATGATTACGTTCTCACGACCGTCTCTTAAAGTTTACCGTTTTTTCGAAATCTTAAAGTCATCTTATACTTTCAGGTCGTATATACAAAATTAAAGTTAAGCCAAAGTTTCAAAACCTTAAGCGAGCTTACGGTTAATTCGCAAACTACAAGCAGTGGGTGGTCCTTAGTTGAAGCCATATAGACACAAACTCTATTTTGACACTCAAGCACGATTCCAAGTAAAACAATCTTTGAGTAGAGCCTAATACTCAGCCATTCTGTGTCTGTGTCATTAGCAGTCACATCACAGATAATATGGTAGTCTTACAGTTCACACATACCATGCTTTCTGATTGACGAGGATTTAAGCCTGCAAACTTTTCCGATGCGGATGCAGACTAGTAGGCTTGTAGTTTCAAAACTGTGAGCTGTCTTTGTTTCGGTTCCGTATATGGGCCCTCGTCGTTGTTTGAAGGCCTGTGCAAACGTAGCTAGTGTCAGTCAACAATTTGTCTTTTTAATATGTTCCCACATTATACTAATTGATGTTACGCATGAGTGTAGTGCGAAGGATGCATGTCAGAAGCAGGAGCAATCTTCAATCAACATATCCCTCTTTATTTTGACATTTCAATCCTTCTCACGTTTATTCTAAAGGGAATTCATCTTGCAGCTATAAAACAGGGAGGGGTATTCATTTCCTCTTCTTCTGGATAGATTTAAAAAAAATCAGGTCGACTGACGCATCATGGAAGTAGTGTATAATATAACACCTAGAGCATTTTATCAAAATATTGTCAGACGATCTATCTCTACAGGTGTACATCAGGTTAAATGTGTTTTACATCGAACAGAACACGAGATAGAAACTGATAATAAAAATCAAGTGAATATAAGCATTTCTATATCAATAAACTGAATACTGACATAATCACTTCATATTGATAGACTTTAACCATGTTAACTTTTAATTATGGTAACATGAATCAATATTTCCTAATGGTGATACTTGTACTCTAATAATATTTATACTCTTTTAATACAAACAGAACTGCTCATATTCCTTGATCAAACTGCCTATCCAAATAAAATGAGGCAGACTTATTGGCATGTCTGTTAATGATGATGATGATGATGATGATGATGATGATTAAAAGTTAAGAAAAAAATTCCGCCTTGTGGCTGCGACAAAATTTTGAATAAACATACCACTAAAAACAAATAAGAGAGGTGACTTTAAGCGAGGAAAAGAAATATTCACTTCAGTACAATATTCTGGCTTGAAAAAAAAAAAACCACATTTCAGGAGAATATTTTTTAAAGCATGATGTCCATAATGATCTAACGTACTTGTATTTGAACAAAAAGACATTATTCAATGTTTTACATTTGTTTTTCTTTTAGAAACGAGACATACGACTTTCATAAGACGGTTGTCATTTAGAATTTCTCTTTATTGGCTTTGAATCTACATCCATCAGTACATGCTTTATAACGCGTGCCTAGATTCTATTTCACATTAAAATAATCAAGATAAAAGAGTCTATTATCATGATTTCTAATGTCAGTGATATTTTGATGTTTTTAGTTAACTAACTTTATCATGTTTATGTGGCACATTAACAAAGCTTTGCCACAATCGTTTCCTGACTGAAGATTATAAATCGCCTTTATCATGTTTATTATTGTGTGTGTGTGTGTATGTTAACAAAAAGGATACCGGTACCAAATAAAAGTCATTGAACCTTTCTTTATAGTTAGTCCTATAACAAAGAAAAGTAAGACCCTCACCACTGATGTAAACAGGCGCTATGAAACCTGTTACATGGCTAAAATTTGACACTTTAGATTCAGAGTAAAATCATCAGGGGAGAAGAGACTGGATTATATTACGTTGGCATCACAAACCACAAGGGTAATAGCAGATGTGATATAATAATATATTATGACCTTTAAAAGAAGTGACAAAGATAGTTGAGATTTGGAGCGACTTCTTGAGGTGAGGAATGCTGAATAGGAAGGAATAGAAAGAGACAGAGAAGAGAGATAGAGGGAGACTCGAGAGAGAAGAAGAAGAAAAGAGGGAGAGAGAGAGAGGGAGGGAAGGGAGAAAGAAAGGAGACAGTTAGAGTTAGCGAAAGAGAAAAAAAGAAAAAGAGAGAGGGGAGGGAAAGAGAGGAAGGCAGATAGAGAGGGGCAAAGAAAGGCAGATAGAGTGAGAGCTAGAGAGGAAAATTAGGAAGAAAAAGTGTTGAACAATGTGTTTCATAAAGAAGAGGAAACCTGACTTTTCCTATCAATTACTAAAGCCCATCGCACACCTTACGATGCGACTGGTCAGCACCCGGTCTGCGACCGGTCGGCGACGGTTTGCGACTGAGCGAGAGGAGATAAATCACAGGGCAGTCACAAGCCTCGACGCAGTGGCTCATCTATAGCGATCTGGCTACTCTGTCTGCGACTTGCGCATGTGCTCTTTGCCTTTTTGCCATAGCAACAGAAATGGCGGCAAAAGTTGATTTCCTTGCGTTATTTGACCTCTTGCTGCGTCTCGGCTACTGAAAGAGCTATCAGAAAGGGTATAGAGGCACAAATTTTCTGCCAATACATGTATTTCCACTTGTTTTCCCTCATTTGAGGAGTCCATGTCGGTGTCCCACTCGTACTCCCAGCCATATTTGCAGGTGTGACATCAATTCAGTACTGTTATCTGATTGGCTGGAAGTTGGATTGAGCCTGCAATCCGTTGTAGAGATTCGACATGTCAAATATTTACGATTGCCATTGTGATTTGTCTCTGACTGGTCTGACGTCACATCTCTAACTCAGTCGCAGACCAGTCGGATCGTAAGATGTGCGGTGGGCTTTAACACACACAAAAAAGAAGATTATTTCATGATGAAATCATTAATGAAAAAATATAATTTCTTCATTTTTCATATAATATCAAAATTTAATGTTTACTATAATCACTAACACTCATGAATGAATATGGTATCAAACGAGTAATGTCACAAAGATTTTGCGCACAGAAGTCATGAAGGCCCTATAATGTAATCACGTTAAATTAAAGCAAACAAAATAACCCCCCCCCCACACACACACACACACACACACGAAATGAAATTTAAGCTTCCATGATGTGCTTTTAATCACCAGTCCACATTTTTGCAGTTTATAAGCGAGACTGGGTCCATATTTAGCCACAAAGTCATTCCATATAATCTCCTCCCTTTCTGTCCATGCAAATGATAGCAAAGAATTAATGCATGGCGGCTCCTAGTGTTGATCATTACTCACACAACATTGTGTCTCCAGTAGTTTGTGACATTATTTTCCATCATCAAACAGTTTTGTTTGACAAGCAAGTTTGCCAAGATTAAAACCATCAGACATCTTAAGTTTAAATTAAGTAAACGATCAAATTTGCAATAGATATTACTTTCAGCAGGGTGAAAAATTTGTACCTTGTCGAAAGACTGGGAATTGTATATGCTAAGTGAAAGACCGTTGAAATTTTATAATTGAAGAGGGAAAGGTTTGAAAATAATGTGTACATGTGGGATACTGTATTTGACTGTTGGGCATTGTTTTTTGACAAAAGCTTTTTTTTTTGGGGGGGGGGGTCTATGCAGTAGCATTGTTGGGAGCTTTTTTGCATCACTGCGAACATGGCGAAGTAGATAGTGTTGGTATAGTATCTGCGCTATATACTTATTTAAAAAAATATATGCTTTATTTTGTCATGGAGGAAATAACGATCAGAAAAATATATTTTCAAAGACACTAATCAATAGGTACCTTGATTACAAAATATCTTGTTAGAATTTATCTTTACATGTCGAGCTTGCAATTAGAGGATCGTTGTTCTCACTATAAGAGATGCTTTGCTACCGAGTATGAATGTAATGTCTGTAGCTTCCTCAGTGCCAGCAGAACTGAACTGTGAATTCATTCAAGAAAACACTAAAGGATTGTTTTTTGTCATCATCGTAACGATGCCAACATACATGAAGAGAAATTATGATGGAACGCTGCAGTCATCATTATGTCAATAAAATGGACCAGGCGACACGTCTGTTTTTTTTTCCACGTTATTCTTATTTTGTAAAACATATAACTTTGCTCTATACATATATCTACAGGCTAATTCATTATTCCTCTTGCTAGCTGTCATTACTAGCAATCATTACTTTTCTCCTGTAATCACTTTTTCTGTT
>CM057159.1:30272054-30346167 GCA_029962745.1 Echinometra lucunter | reverse complement strand
CTCTCTCTTTCATCCTCTCACCCTCCCTCCATCTCTCCCCTTCTCTCTCTCTCTCTCTCTCCCCCTCCCCCTCCCTCTTTTCCCCTCTTTATCTCCCTTGGTCTTTGAGCTTTCCTCTCTGTCATCCTCTCACCCTCCATTCATCTTTTAGAAATAACCTCTAGCTAGATGTTAAGATTTTTTAAATGATTAGTTTCCTAGGGTGATATGTACGTACAGCACGCTAATTTCTTCTCCTCTCTCTTCATCCCTGTATTTAGATATTTGTAATATCTAACCCAAACCATCAAAATTCCGATATTTCAGTCGATGGAGGCTTTCCATTAAAGCGATGACCTTTATGTTACCTAGAGGTTCATATCTTAGTAAGATAGTACTAGAAGTCATCTTGGCTTGGCGTCGTTAAGGGTACCTTAAACGAGGCATGCTTACTGATCATACCTCGCTTCGCATAGGATCGACTATAAAGATGAACCCTTTCACTTTTCTTCCAACATAATCTCATAATGTATGCTGTTTGCCTACTCCTCTCACATTTCATCTTCTTTTTATCCCCTTCTCTCTCTCTCTCTCTCTCTTTCTCTCTCTCTTTCTCTCTCTCTCTCTCTCACACACACACACACACATGCACACACACACACACACACACACCCTCTCTCTCTCTCTTATTTGATCTATGTCTCCTTGACTCTGTTTTTGATTATTCCATATCGTTATCTCCGTTTATTGCTCTTTTCTTCTCGGGTTTTTGTTTTTATTCTGAGCATGTTAAGCATTTTGAGTATTTCGTATGGAAATATGGTACCGTTTTAGCTTTAGGAACCTCACCTGTTCTTCCAACATATTTCGAAATGTGCATGTGAAAAAGCACTTATTGTACATGGTTTATTAGCTGGTCATCTTCCAACCATAAAGTGATGCGTGATTCTGCATGTTTACCTCTATTCCTTTCTTCTCAATCCACCGTAGACAATCTTTTAAGGTGGTCTGACATATACACAATCATTTTAGCTTTCACATTCTTTGTGCTTTTTGCAATACACTATATAGACTAACTGCCGAATAGAGTGAAAGAAGTTGTCTTTAATTTCATTCTTACAACTTTATATAACTTTGCAATACTTTTCTTTCATGTCACTTTAAAACAAAAGATGAGATCTACAAGAGGAAAATCCCTGACATTATGGCATGTTAGCTCATTGCCATGGTAACATTAAAATGCCATACGGCCAAATAATTTTGTACCATCATACTGGCGGGTTGCTATTCGATCCCCTTCAGCACATATTGACTAAAAACACGCATGGGATGAAGGAAGCCATTTCATAAGCGATGCGATCTGTCATACACATGAAGTATGAGTCTGTTTTTATCATATCGGTTTAAAGCATCTTGTATGTTTTCTGCTCCCAGCTAAGAACACCTCGGTACGGTAAACGACTCGTTAAGTTGTTTGGGATATAATGGTTCGATATATTGTGGCTCTTAACTGTCACCTGCTGGTAATCTCAGTTCAGCAGGGGGGCAATGTCGTTAACTACCCCCCTTCCAATTCTACCATATGGAGAATGAAGGCCAGTACTGTTTTTGAGTGAACGTATTGCCATTATCGAAAATAATAACGCTTGCTTCTACACTTGGCTCCAAAGCTGTATTTCTCATCTAAAGACTCTGTGCATGTTAATTCACATAAGACAACACTGATTAACAATGATCCAGGGCTATTATAAACCGAAGGCCTTCATATCAAACTATAGTATAAGTAATAATTTTTTACAATTTTGGTTCAACCATTGCGAAGTAAAATGGATCATTAAACATTTATATCGCACGTCATTTTCTGTTCTAAATTTGGTGTAATTACGATTACCTATTTTGTTTATTTATGGTTTAGCTTCATACTTGTATATTAAAGACTCCATCGAATGCAATTCGATCGGGAACAATGTATCAACAATCTAATCAGCATAATCGGAACAGTCCAGCGAACCCAAACATAATTTTATCACATTTGCTTGGCATTACAATTCAATACCATTCAGTGCCATCAATGTTTTCCCTTATCTTTTACTCTTTTACTCTTCGAATAATCAGCACAAGTTTAACATTTCTTTCCACGAGCTCCTTCCTACAACCATGACAACGTAACAATGAACTAAATTTCATCAAAATGGGCTCTTCTCTTTGTTTTTATTTCTCTTTACTCATTACTATTCTATTATGCTTACTGGATACGTTGTTTTATGGCAGTAAAAATAATTTGCTACTGATGACCACGTAGAAACGAATTTATAAAAGTCGCAATATGCTACTTATTAGTATTGTCAATAGAATAAGGAAAGTCGTGAGTATGAGACACCTCAGTTTGCCTTCTTTCAACTATTTTTCCTCAACATGATTTTCAGTAACAATGGTTACATTAGAAAGGGACGGCGTAATCTCTTTGCATCCTTTCATTTTAATTGAATCCATTGATTTTTTTTCTTTTTATAGACATTAATAAGCTTAACTTGTCAGGGTTATGTGAATGAAACATCTGAAGAATACCCAAACCTTTAATTATTAGTTATATATTTGAGTTTACCGTACGTTATAGGGTGGTCGTGATGGATGGGCTTTTAGGCTGTCCAGTATAGTAATATATGTGAAGGACTGCTTAATCATTACACCACATTAACTCAGCAATCTAGCCTTCATCTCAGTTCCATATACCATTATGTAGATGTAGTGTTTAGACATAGGTCTGACGTGATGTAATCTATACGGCATACCATCATTTGAGCTAGGTTTGTGAGAGGCTTCAAGTACCAGCTAGTAGTCTGTAAAAATACATTACATATTCATGACACGCACAGCCACAAGCCATTGAAACGAATGATCATGTCAACGAAAAACACCACAAATGCTTTATCCAGCTTCACACTACGTGTGGAAAAACCAGAACCACACTTAAGGCTTCACTTTTACCTTCGATAAGGAAAATAGCATTGCAACAATTACAATGTAAAACTCTTTGCATTCGCTTGTAGATTAGTATAGCATTACAACAGTAGCAATGTAAATTTCTATGTATTCGTTATTTGGGGGAATTCTTATTACAAGTATAGTTAGATATTGTTGTCAGCTATTCTTTGTCTTTAATATTTTTTTCTTTAATCATCAAATCAGCAGGGATTTTATTTACACATAAAACTTAAGCGGTATCTTTTCATGGTTAAGCTAAAACACACTATTAGGAAGCAAATGTATCGCGGTTATCATGGTTTGTCTTTTTAAAGGCAAATTTAAGATTATATCAAAATAGATTCATTATGCCCTCCTTTATGCTTTAAAAAAAAACTGTGATGCAATAGTTTATTTGAAGAATGTAGCATTGTTTGTCGGGAGAGGGGGCTGACTGTGTCCAAAATATCTGACAAATATTTAAAAATAATTAAAAGCATGTTGCCTTAACTGCGTCCATTGACAAAAGGAAGCAACTCTGTAGAATGCTCTAGTTTCCTAGTAAATGAAGAAAATAAGTCCATGTTTTGTGTGGAAATCTAGGAAATTGATTCCTTTTGATATGTCTGTATTTCAGAAATTGGGGGTCATGTGACCTCAATTTCTTCATCGTTGTGGGGCATACAAAAGAGTATCCCAAATCGAGAAAAGGTTAATTGAAGAAAAGCAGAATTGCTTCCTTTTGTTATTGGACGGCAGTATAAATGAGAAACATAAAGAAATTCAAGTCTGGAAAATCTCTGATAAACCAAGAGACAAACATTATCACATTTTCATGTAAGGTTATGAGATATAATTTTTCATAAAGACAGGCCATGACGTTAAGTGTCTAGAATTACTCCCAGGCTGTTAACAGAATTGAATTGTCAATTCCCTGAACAAAATGGTTATCCGTGACTGTACATTCAAACACACATTGTTATGACACTACAATATGTTAAGGAGAACCCCCAATACCTAATGCATTATTGCTCTATATTCCTAATGGACAAACAGGAGAGATTTTAGTTTTTACCATGTTTACAGGAACAATTAGTTATAAAACATTAAGGTGACAAATGTGCTGCCATGCCCCCCCCCCCCTCCCCATCTCAGGACAAGCAGAGTGGAAAGGGAACGTAGAAAACTGTAGAATGAATAAGATAGGAACATGTCTACACTGTCTCCCTATTTGGTGACCTTCAAGTTGTTAATTTGTATTTCATCTATCTGGTAAACAAAAATGTCCCGCCCCCCCCCACCACTCCACCTCCACCTCCACCAGCACCTCCACCACTCTATAATGTCAGTATTCTTTCCATGCCTAGATATACGCTACACAGCTATACAGATTCTAATGATTATAAATGTTGCTATCCTAAATCGAAAATATATCCAGTTTCCTACATTATATCTCGCATTCTCCGGAATTTTGTCTATGACTATGATGCGTGCGAGTTTACCGTTTGGGATGATTTCAGTTTCTTTTATTTTCATCTTGAATATTAGGTATTTTTGCATACTTTTTTATTTTCAATAATCAAATGCAGTAAATGCAGTATGCGCTGACGACACATGTTTATCAGTTTATAATTCAGTAGTGACAATGGACAAAGAACTACCATATTTGTCTGAAAATTCACAGCGCAATAAACTGAAATTAAATATTGGGCATATGTTTCATTTTTATTTAAGTTTCTTTTTTTTTTTTTTGTATTGTTATGATATTGTTACTGTATTGCCTTACATGTTCAATTTCAATTTGATTATGTAATCTTTCACGGACTTGCTGAAGACGAGCCGTTTCAGTAAAGTGTTTATTGTAACGCATAAAATAAACAGATGAAATGAAAAATATTCCTTTAGTATCGGTGGATGTTAGAATTACAATATTTAACTTGAAATATTAATCTTGATTTAATACATGTAGGCTATTTGACTTATGAAAATGCTATTTTCAGCTGCGTATGAAACTCTCTTCTTTCTTTGATGAATCACAGTGTTCGTCAGTCTCACAGCGCCTTTGGATTTCAATAAACAGATTGAATTACACTCGATAAACCATGTCAAATAAGAATAATTCAAATCAATATCTGGTTTGAAGGCGTGCATCGTATATTCATCCTTACAGTAAAGATTTTTGAAATGGGCTGTCATAGTAGCAGTGAAAATCATATTTAAAAGCAAACAGAAGAGTGTGTATGGGAGTGCAGTTTATGTTTGTTCCTGAGCAGCCCCATATTTCCCCCCCCCCCCCATAATTCATCATTTTTCACTCACTCACTCTTGTTGTGGCTTCATATTACGAATAACTCTCTTTCTCCACTCTGCCGTTTGTCTGACTTCTTCTTCTACTTGTTTTCACAGTTGTTCTTTTCTCTTCGTTCACCTTTTTTTTAATGGGGGGGGGGTGTCTCCATATGTCCGATTGTCTGTGTCTTCTGTTTTGTATATCAGTCTGTCTTTCTATAGTATTTTGCAATAAAGAAAAATTCTCTTTCATATTCTCTCTCTCTCTCTTTCTCTCTACTTCCTGTACTATTGTAAAGGTATCGGATGAACTGAGGAGAGTCAAGTTTAATAAATACTACCATGAACAAGTCAGCTCGCTCTCTTTCTTCAAGCGTTTGAGTTTTCATATGTTTCTTAACAGTGAATCTCCACTAAAACGTCGCGTCTCCACCAGATAAGATATAGTCTAACCTACGACACTGTGTTTTCTTGTATGGCTGTGAGAGCAAGACTCCTTGCACAGCAGAATTCAAGCAGCAGTAATGTGGTTCTTGAGAAGAATGCTTAGGATACCTTGGACTGACAGTATATCAAACGAAGAAGTACTCGATAAGGCATGCGTCGATATAGATCCCTCCTTATAGCATCGTAAGGAAGAGACAACTTCATTTGTTTTGTTGAGCATATTATGAGAAGAGAAGGCATGGAAAACAGCATACTGACAGGAAAACTTGAGGGAAAGAGAAGCAGAGGGAGGCAACGCATAAAATATATAGTTCAGTTCATATGGGCTGACTGGTAACAGTAATAACAGCACATTACAAATAACCAGAGATAGATGTAGATGGAAAGCCTTGATCGCCAATGTCTGGAGCAGACAAGGCACCTTAGCAAGCAAGCGTGTTTATGCTGCCCACATTCAGGGCATTAGTGTATGACATTAGTGTATTGGTTTTACATCGCAAAATAATTAATATTCAATAAAAAGAGAGCCAGTGGTGCTGTGTAGCATACGAAGTAATTCGAGTCATTTCGGGGAATATGACAGAAAATAAGCATAGTTCATGATATAATATAAACGAAAACCAATGATGGAAACAATGAGGAAGGCATAAAAGAACTATAGAAAAAAGGGGGGTCCTTACAATAGTGAAAATTGAATAAAGGGTTCTGCAATACGACAAAGCTAAGCAGAGAACAATAAAAATGGGAACAGGAAAAAGATGAAAAGAAATGGGAAAGGGAGGGAGCGGGAGAGAGACTACGTCCCCAAATAAAAGCAAGTAGGTCCATGAAAAAAAAAGAATTCCGATTCGATCTTGAACTCAAGGATTTAGAAATACGGAAAATTACAAAGATTGAATAGCACCATGGGAGTCGTGCACTTTCTATAATGATTTTTACCCAGTAAAGAATGGGTATGGATTTCATAGAGAGAGAAGCTGCAAGTATTGAATCGGTCTGTCTGTAGTACTCTTATGATAAGTGCATGGTTGAATAGAGTAAGCTACGCTCAAGCCGGTCTATTCTTGTAATCACCCACATCAATATAATCGGAACTTTAAGAGTATTCTATACCTGCCCTCATGAGATTCACTTCTCTTTTCTCTGCATTTCTCCGCTTATAAAACTCTCTCTCGCCTCTTTCCCTCTCTCCCCTGCCCCCCTCTCTCTGTCTCTCTCTCTCTCTCTCTCTCCTATCACTCTTGCCAGTCTGTCTCTGTCTCTCTCTCTGTCTCTTTTCCTCTGTCTCTGTCTCTCTCTCCCCCCGTCTTTCTCTCTCTCTCCATCTACCTCTTTTCCCAGTCTGTCTCTGTATCCATCTCTCTCTCCCCTGTCTCGTCTCCTCTGTCTTTCTCTTTCTTTCCCTGTCTCTTTTCCTCTGTCTCTCTGTCTCTCACTCATCCCTACCTCAGCATAATATGAGCAGACTTCTACACAAAGATTTACCCTAAACACATCATGCTTTTTTTCCCGTTACCTTTTGCATGAAAGGTTATGTTGTAACATCACTTTTCATAAATGTCCATGACTCCGTCTAGCTAGAATAATGCTTCACAATTATTCCTAGCTCGAAGATGAAATCCCTATCTTTGATAAGAGTGTTGTATGTTAGTAGTTAGGTACATTTCTTTCTATTAAATCTTGCATTACATAAAAAGTACACTTTTAATGCATTTTCTTTCAGCCAAGAGAGAACAATTTGAACTCTTTGAGGTCAATCTAATTCCTCAGTGAACTGCCATATTTAAAAGCGTATCATATACATCTAACGTGTAATACAATTCCGTTACTTGTCTGCATTGTTTTAATGCCTTCTGCAAATCTTTGTTTAAAAGTCTTTTTTTTTTCCCTTCTCTACATGTATTCTCTACCTAGTATGTCTCTCCTGGCCATCACTAACAATAACTAGTAATATGAGTGCTCGTACAGCAGTAACACTTTATTCTATATGAGCATAAGTAGCCTGCATGCTTGTCGTTTACTATGTTACTTAAATCAATGTATTCTTAAAATGAGTTGGCATTGCACTCTTTGTTTAAATAATATATTTCCAGCATAATCTGTACCATAAAAACAAATGAACTCAATCTAATAATGTGTAGCTCCACGTCACATCTACCGCATTATAAAATGTAAACCATACAGCTTTCTCTTGATTTACGAACTTTCCAAGCGTGCTGTGCGATAAAAGCACTTTGTCAGCGCAGTTGATAGTTACTGTCGTATAGTATGTTTCATCCGGTAAGTGATGTTTATATCTAACATAGATCAGTGAAATTGCCGCCAATATCACGGCTGCTTTACTGATATGCTCCTAATGGTAATGTATTCATGAACAACAGTAAGTGAAAATGGGGTACTTTACTTCATACTGTTTTCGCTCTTCTGCCAAAAGGGCCTTAACAGATTTTTGTGTGCGTTATGCCGAAAAGACCTTAAAATTTTCAAGCCGTTTCTTGGCCAGTAAAATGTAAATTTTGCATGTTTTCAGATTTTAGAAAATAAAATACATTTTAAAAAATCCAGATTCATTTATTGTAATAAAAAAGAACTTTCATGACTGCTAATAATATTTCAAGTGAGCACTCCAAAGGAAGATCAAATACCAAGTGTGAAATATGTTAAGGCCATTTCGGCATAAGACCGACGTAATTTAAATCAATATTATAAAGATGGCTGGTTTTAGACAACACAACATTAAAGAGAAAAATGTAGTACTTTGCTTCATACTTTTTTTACTATTAAGATGGCTGGTTATAGACATAAACCTACATTAAAAATGTTAAAGAGAAAAATGCGATATTTTGCTTCACCATAGTGCTTTACTAGTATGATGACTAGTTTTACACAAAAACCTATAAACATTAAAGAAAAAAATGTCGTGCTTTGCTTCATACTGTTTTACTATCAAGATGGCTGGTTATAGACATAAACCTACATTAAAAATGTAAAAGAGAAAAATGCGATATTTTGCTTTAGACTGTTTTACACAAAGACCTATAAACATTAAAGAGAAAAAATGCGGTATTTTACCTATACTGTTGTATTTCTAAGATGGCCGATTTTAAACAGGGACCTATATTCAAAAAGAGGCAAAATGATAAGTAGAATTATTTATACGATAACTGCAACCCACATGTGGTAGTTTCGCGTGTACGTTTTGTCTGCAAACTGCACTCTTCGAATACTAATAACGGATTCGTGACCGAAATGATACGTGAGATTGTATGCTTTTATTAATCACTTACATAATTATACTGATATCCAATACTTATATCCAATTGGTTTTGTATGCTATCCTCAACCCTTTCCCTCCCTTCTCTCTCTCTCTCTCTCTCTCTCTCTCTCTCTCTCTCTCTCTCTCTCTCTTTCTCCACATCTCCTTATCCCTAATACCTCCCCCTATATTCCTTGTTCCTGTTCTCACGTTCCACTCATTACTGGCCACAAACTTCTTAATTACTTCTTAGATACATCTAATCTACCTGATATAGAGGGATTCACTGCGATCGATGCTCACCATTAAAGGTAGAATTCAGTTCTAGAGTGATGGTATATGATGATTGCTATTCTGTGCTATTGGTAGCTTTGTGTATTTCCGCTGGAAAATTACTTCATACGAAATTTTAAAGATTTTACACTAATTCAAGCACAATGTCCCAATATATGCATTTTGCATACACCGAATAGCATCAGAAATTTAAGTTTAAAACAAAAATAATGACCAATATGAGCTCGTATCACTTGAAATCAACTTATCAGGCTTTAGATATAATATCGGTCTGAACTGGCTGTTCATAATATGGCACATTATTCCTTTAACAAATTGCATTAATTGTCAATTCAAGTTGGATTGATGAATTGATGAATTGAATGAAAAAAAATTAAAAAATAAAAAGAGATTTAAAATTCTATATACCACATGGTCCTCGCATGACAGAATATCTTTCGTTTTCCTCTCGTACAACCTCGTCAAGGTTTGCTTTGAATAGTTGCTAATATAAAATTTGAAACATTATTTTAAAAAAAAAATGTTTCATTTTACCATCGTTCATTCCAGTAATACTCCTTATATCACTGTACATGGTGTTTAAAGTCTGTTATGGATTTGGGTCAACATTTTGGATTTAACCCTGGAGGAAGTTAGAAGGCTATCAATTAATAATCTCTGAGACTAGTTGATTGATGACTAATAATACATAATGATCGCTTCGTCTCTTTCCACTATGCAAGACGGATTACATCTACAACATCATGTAGACTTGGAATCTATTCTAATGGCTTTATATAATTTTTTAAGAGAAAATCAAATTTACTTTTAATAAGGTCATAATCATGAGGAGGAGGAGGGTGTTGGTGGTGATGATGATGATGATGATGATGATGATGATGATGATGATGATGATGATGAGGATGAAGATGATGATGTTGTAGTTGTTTTTGTTGATTATGATGATGATGATTATAATGATGTAAAATAAGGATGAGCGGTAAAAAAAGCTGAAATAGTAGCAGGAAAAGAACATTCGGGAAGGGGATTATACATGAGGGATTTACAAAGAGAAGAAAGAGTAGGATAGGCTTTGTCAGTTAACAGCTAGAAGTTACAAACAGAGCTTTGAGATAATAATAATAATAATAAATACAGCATTTATAATGCACCATCGATCTAGTTAACTATTCTGAGGCACAAATGGATATAAGGAGTAAGAGAGATGAGGAAATGTAAATAAACATGAGATATTTACGGTTCCTAGATTTAATCAAGAGAAATATATCTCATATTCATGATACTGAATTTGTTTATATGATGACGATGATGATGATGATGATGATGATGATGATGATGATGATGACGTCATATAAGATCACTGACATTTTATGCTCTGTAAAGAAATTATAAGGTTGATGTAATGCTTTTAATTTATCATTTGGGTTGGTTTAACAATTTTTATTTGCATTCACATAATTCATTTCCTCAAAACAGAGCACAAAGGGACAGAGATATTTGAGAGAGAATATAAACCCCTTAACCAAGCATGGAGAAAAAAATATGATGAGAAGAAACATTAGGGGTGAATAAAACAAACTTACAAACTATTAAGCCCAGCAAATCTTGGTAAAACTAAGCCTAGAGACAGAGACAAAGACAGTGACTCTCGAGAGGAATTCCGTATAGAAGAGACATCCTAAGGATAATCGATCTAGCTAGGAAAACGTGGGATCGTCACCATGTTAGGCGACTCAGGCAAAAACAGTGACGGAAGGGATGGAGCAAGAACGAAAAATGAGACAGAAAGATAGAAAGGGGAGCGAATAGAAAGACAGAACGGAGAGAAAAAGAGAGAGAAAAGAGCAAAGGAAATGTATTTGTTGACATATCTATTTATATTTGTTTATTCATTTTTTCAGTTATCGGCATTTTATTTAAAAAAAAGAAAACTGAATGATTTAACAAACATCAAAGAAGTATCACACGTAGAAAGCAAATTGCTTCCCAGCAGTCTTCCAGGTGCAACAATTGGCTGCCAGGAAAGAATAAAGTTAACTGTGACCATAATGGAACCTCTTACCGACCAACTGATGCACCAAAAGACCTGTAAAGCAAGAAGCATATAGGCATAATAAAGATATAACAATTCAAAAACAAAAATAAAATACCAAAACAAATGTATATGACGACACGTAGTCATGAAAATTGTGAATGTTTCTAAAGTGCCAGACATTTAACATGTTTAAACAAGAATATAGAAAGAAGATGGGGAGAACGAGGAGAAGGAAGAGAACGCCGGAAATAGTATAAGCTAAAAATTAAAAGATGTTGGAGACAAATCGCTCGGCATGAGGGCACCATGTGAGCGACCAATCATAGGCAATTTTATGTTCAAGTTGGGAAATTTTGGCCTTCATTACTCTCACTTTCCATTTCTGCTATTACGAAATTGGCTAAATCATTCGAGTTCTGCTTATAATTGCCCTGTATAGAGTAGGTCTGACATGCAATTATCCTCAAGTTGCGCACATTGTAGCCAACACTTTCCATTTTAAGAAGGGGGGGGGGGTGTAAGGAAGATGAAACTTTTCGAAGAAGATGCACGAGAAAGAACGAGCAATAGGAAGGTTGGTTGTGGGTGATACATCTAAGACATGATAGAAGATTATGTGACTTAGATAGTGTGATAAGTAGCCCCAAGCTGAGTGATTAGCAGATCGTCGGTGTTTGTTAGGGTACGAAGAAAGCTCAGAATACTAACATGCTAAGAAACTCATGAACAGTATTTCCACTTGTAAATAAAGTCTACCTATAGGCTTGTATCTACGCTTCCATGTATACAAGCATTTATGAAAGATTTTTGTTCTAATATCGGACGATCGTGGTGACCTTGGTTAAGTGCTAAATTTTCTCACGTGTCCCTTTTCACATAAATAGGAAGAGATTTTTTACACAAATAGCATACGAGAGATCGCAATATTTTTACAAAAATATTATTGAGAGGTGATGGGGCGCCACGATAGTGGTAGGAAGATGTTGGATGCATGCCGTTACTATGGATACCGTTTCTTTCTGGTCTCGCTCTTGCACAAAATATACCCATGAAATACACTTCTTAGGATGGGGCATTACGAAATGAATTAAAATATCACAGGTTACGTTGTGTGTGAGAAAAGTGATACAAAAATAAAAGCTTCATAAATGTTATAGTTCGTCTGGCCACTTCAGTAATTACGCATAGTTTTAGTTGAAAGAAGCAAGCCCCGCTTGGATGATACCCATGACTCGTAGAAGCCAGTGGAATGGAGACGGGTTAGAAGGAAAAGAGATTATGGAGGAAGATGCCCTAGTTGACAGACAACAAGGTTTAGAATTAAATGATGGAGACGTCTATGCTTGTCTTTACGTATGCCGGTAGACTATAAACACTTGAAACGTGAGAAGTCACTTCGATTTCTCTTCCTTCTCTCCGTCTCGCTCCGTCAGTATCTCTCAGTTTGACTGAACAAGGGTGACTATCGAAAGATTTCAAACAAAATCAAACATTAGCTGAATACCATAATGCCGATTAAACTTGACAGGTCCGGAGGTTGTCATGAGGCCGAAGTGATTTTAAAGCGTCATCGATCATAAGAAAAGATTTTCGTGATTCATTTTGACATAATGAACACGATAAAGAAGTACGTTTTAATGCGAACTGGTTTCTAGTTCAGTCCATGGGAATAAATTATTGAAAGGAGATATCAAGTTGTTATTTTTCGTACACAGTATATTATATTGATGATAATATTTTGTGAAATTAACGATTTCATAGCATTAACATAACGTACACTCTATTTTATTAATCCATTACTTCAATGCCATCACAAGTTGACTTTGATCTTCTGTAACTGTCTCATTGTTTTCTAGATTAGTTCATAATCATTTATGGAATATCTATCTAGCTGGATGACTTACAAAACAGAATGTCAGGACGCATCGAGGCGGACCCTTTCATACCTATACTTTATTATCCTCACCTCCCTCATGTGCACCACAGCATTTCTTTTAATCGAACCCCGTATAAAGAGTAGCAATCCTAAAACTTTGCAGTGGTGGAGTTGAGCGTAGAAGACATCCTTCTACTTCAATTAAGTGAACGGGTTTGAGAGCACTTTCCCCTTATCTGATCAGATAAATTGCGACGTTATCGGCTTCTGTTAATTCAAATTCCACTTAAGTGCATCTTAGTTCTGTCCCCGCCAGCAAAACCAATATCGTTCGTCCATCCTCAAAAGGAGAGAGAAAAAAGACATAACCTCATCTGCTGCAGAGCGTGGTTTGTTCCGCCGACGCATATTCTCTTTATATCGAAATATTCTTTACATTTTATCTATTTCAGTTTACTTCCCATACGCAGCAATTTGAGAACCTTTTTTTGTTTCCTTCCTATTAAATTCTTTAATCATGTCGTCTGGCATGATGATTATTATGATGATTGTATAGTTCTTTTTATGATACACTCTTATTATTTATGCTTCAATAAGTTATTTCCTCTCCGACTACGAATGTGCAGAATCATCACAAGGTTTGTTCCGTGGAAGAGTTGGAGGGGGGGGGGGGGGGCTGTCACTGTTTAGATCAGTTGTGAGGAATGACTAAACTAAGAAATATCTATGGAATTTCCATTTTCTTAGCTGTAACGGAGTTTTTAAAGGATGTTAGGTGTAAGTTTGTGTTAATGCCATTATGCAAATTGAGTGATATGAAATCAAATAACACGGATTAGTACTTAATCGAAAAAATATTGTCTTAATGAAATGATAAATAATTTCCTAAATTATCATAGATTTCATGGCATTGAAGGAGTAACATTTTACCCTAAACACAATAGAAGCAATTATCATGCACTGCATGTTTGATCTGCAGTCATCTCTTTGATAAACCGTTCCGAACCGCTCTCACTGCGTGTCTTTTATAGAGCAATGTATCATCATGCAGGGATAAGTTATACCTTCGATTTATTCGTCAGCTTTTCTCTCTCTCTCTCTCTCTCTCTCTCTCTCTCTCTCTCTCTCTCCCCTCTCTCTCTCTTCACAACTACATTTTCTAAGACATAAATACATCTTTTAGAATCCTGACTCTGACTCTGACTCCACCCCCCCCCCCCCCCTCCTTGCCCTTTCATCTAAAATCTTTCCAGATATTATCTGAAACCTTCCCAGTCATTCATGAAATAAACTCAGTGTATTTATTTATGAATTAGATTTTAAACGATTTACGTTTTTCTTGAACAACTGCGCATTATTTGGGGCAGATATTTCTACATTATTTTGTATAGGCATGGCATGAGTGACTTTGTGGTGAAATGGAATTCAGTAGTTGAGACCATGAAGCTAAAAACTCAACACAGAGAAGAAATGCAATTCATGCAAGAAGATGTAAGAGATGTCAATAAGCTATTAAACAGCACTGGCATCATCGTCTGTTTGTAGTTTGATAATAGAGCTATGTACAAACATCATTCACCATTAATATTCCTACTTAGTTGTGAAAACAAAATCATAACCAACTATTCCATCAAAAGCGACCCCTTATACCGTGTATGAAATCGTTTAGTTTTTTATTCAAAAGCTTATAAATGTTTCTGAAAAACCTGCTAAAATCCAGTTTTGTGTAACAGTCGACTCTGAAATCCTAACAAAAATTTAGCAAGAAGAAATGAGCGTAAAGCTTTAGAGTTTAATCTTGACAGATTTGATTTGAATTATACCACAGTCCTTCACGTTACGCTCATATCAAGATGCCACTTCAAACATGTCAAATTGATAGATATCGATTATTTCTCCTCTAGTTCTTAATTCATCACCTGCTTACCATTTAACCTCTTCTATTAATAACATTCCTTCACATGCCCCTCTCCCTCTCTTCTCTCTCATTCCCTCTCCTTTCTCTCCCTCTCATCCTTTTTTCCTCTCTTCCTCTTCCCCCTGCTCTCCTCTCGTTACACTTGCAGCTTGATTTATGATTTAATAGTTATTAGAACAACTATATATGATTATTTAATGAAATAAAAATGCAATGAAATTAAATTATGAAATGATCTAAATGGGACAAACCAATTTTTTATTAATTCTCATCTTTTCTTCGCTCTTATTTTCAATTTCAATGTTTCTCTCCGTTCCCTTCCTCTTTTTCTCCCTTGTCCTCCATTTCCACATTTCATCTCACCTTGAGTATATCTAGCAAGCTAGTCCCTAAACTCCCCCTCCTAAAATCGACCTTTCGGTCTGCTCCTTCCTTCGTTGCGTTTCCTTCTCCACATCCACCTGTTTGTCCCTCTTCTATCCTCCTCTTCTCCTTGTTTCCACCTGTTTGTCCATCTTTCTATCCTACTCTTCTCCCTATTTCCACCTGTTTGTCCATCTTTCCATCCCACTCTTCTCCCTATTTCCACCTGTTTGTCCATCTTTCTATCCCAATCCTCTCCCTATTTCCACTTGTTTGTCCATCTTTCCATCCAACTCTTCTCCCTATTTCCACCTGTTTGTCCATCTTTCTATCCCACTCTTCTCCCTATTTCCACCTATTTGGCCATTTTCCTATCCCACTCTTCTTCCTATTTCCACATGTTTGTTCATCTTCTAACCCCCCCCCCTCTCCCTATTTCCACGTGTTTGTCCATCTTTCTATCCCACTCTTCTCCCTATTTCCACTTGTTTGTCCCTCTACTATCCCTCTTCTCTCCCTATTTCCACCTGTTTGTCCATCTTTCTATCCCACTCTTCTCCCTATTTCCACCTGTTTGTCCATCTTTCTATCCCACTCTTCTCCCTATTTCCACGTGTTTGTCCATCTTTCTATCCCACTCTTCTCCCTATTTCCACGTGTTTGTCCATCTTTCTATCCCACTCTTCTCCCTATTTCCACTTGTTTGTCCCTCTACTATCCCTCTTCTCTCCCTATTTCCACTTGTTTGTCCATCGTTCTATCCCACTCTTCTCCCTAATTCCACCTGTTTGTCCATCTTTCTATCCCACTCTTCTCCCTATTTCCACTTGTTTGTCCCTCTACTATCCCTCTTCTCTCCCTATTTCCACCTGTTTGCCCATCTTCCTATCCCCCTCTTCTCCCTATTTCCACCTTTTTGTCCATCTCTCTATCCTACTCTTCTCCCTATTTCCACCTGTTTGTCCCTCTACTATCTCTCATTCTCTCCCTATTTCTATCTGTCTGTCTCTCTGTCTCCCACTTCTCTGATTTTTCTAATCGATAGTGAAGGGAGTTCGCTTACACGGTACATTAAACTCATCGTGTGGTACAGAACATCTAGCAGGTGGACACTGGTAAGCCACCATGCGGCTAACAAATCAAGGGGAAAGATTACAAAAACCTCAGCAAGAACATGTTTTTCCCTCAAAATTTCAATCTTTTCCATCCCCTTCTGCCCCTTCCTTGATTCATCTTGATGTACATCGTATCTTTCTCGGGTCATCTTTAAGGTTATCTGCTTCTTATCTGACTTGTAAATTGGAAGGAAGAAATCATCCGGAACTTTCACCAATGCTGTTGAAATGACATCACTGTACTGGCGCGAAGAGTTGCATAAAAACCTTGTGAAATCTTTGAAAGCCACCCTGTTGAAAATGCAATCAGTCCTTTTCATTTCACACAATATCTCTATCAACAAATTTAAAAGAATGTAAAATCCATGTTTCAAATGATTATGGCCGAAATATTTCATTCTCGAATTGTCCAATTCTGTTCTTTTGAGTTCAATTATAGATCCTATACCTTTAATTTTGTATAATCATAATATCCATCAATGAAACATTAATATTTTCATGATAAACCATACCTTTCGTAATTTACAGAGGTGTTCCGTTCATTTTAGTTTATTTCTTGAAGAAAAATTTCTTCCTTAAAAAAGTTTGTCGAGATTTTAAGTTATTTATCCTGGGAACACTATTTCCAGGACAAAACCCCAAATGACATGTAAATATTCATTAGATTATCAACCCCGAACATTTAACTATCTGGGTTGCCTACTCGACAAGCCACCCGGCTTTTTTTGCTATACCCAAATTCCTGAAAGATTATCATGATTACTCTGTAAATTCTGATATGCATGTACTCAGTTTTATTCAATATACCTTTTTCTTTGCGTTGTATGTATATGTATTTAATCAGTGTTAGTTTTTATATGGAATTCAACATAAAATTTTAACTTGAGCTTCAACTTTAACTCCTCTCCATTTCACGAAGTACCAATGATATGTAAATACTCATAAGATTATCAACCCGGACATTTATCTCCTCTCTAAGACAAAGCACCAATGAAATGTAAATACTCTTAAGATTATCAGCCTAGACATTTACCTCCTCTCTAGGACAAAGCACCAATGATACTCTTAAGATTATCAGCCCAGACATTTACCTCCTCTCTAGGACAAAGCACCAATGACATGTATTCATAAGATTATCAGCCCAGACATTTACCTCCTCTCTAGGACAAAGCACCAATGACATGTAATCATAAGATTATCAGCCCTGACATTTACCTCCTCTCTAGGACAAAGCACCAATGACATGTAAATACTCTTAAGATTATCAGCCCAGACATTTACCTCATCTCTAGGACAAAGCACCAATGACATGTAAATGCTGATAGATTACCAACCCAGACATTTACCTCCTCTCTAGGACAAGGCACCAATGACATGTAAATACTCTTAAGATTATCAACCCGGACATTTACCTCCCTCTAGGACAAAGCACCAATGACATGTATTCATAAAATTATCAGCCCAGACATTTACCTCTTCTCTAGGACAAAGCACCAATGACATGTAAATGCTCTTAGATTATCAACCCGGACATTTACCTCCTCTCTAGGACAAGGCACCATCAGATTATCAACCCGGCATTTACCTCCCTCTAGGACAAAGCACTATTGACATGTATTCATAAGACTATCACCCTCCGGCTTTTACTTTCTCTCTAGGACAGAGCACCAAGGAAATCTGTAAACTGAATATTTGTAGCTCCTCAGCCGCTTTTTTTTTTTTTCAATAAACCGAAGCAGAGGAAGATATTTAAATATTCTTAAGAATATTAACCCCGCACATTACCTCCTCTCTAGGACCAAACATCAGTGACATGTACTCATAAGATTATTAAGCCCGGACATTTACTTCCTTTCTGGGACAAAGCATCAATGACATAAGATTATTAAGCCCGGACATTTTTTACTTCCTTTCTGAGACAAAGCATCAATGACACGCACTCATACGACTATCTACCACGGACATTTATCTTCTCTGAGGGACAAAGCACCAGTTATTATCAACCTCGGACAATTACCTCCTCACTAGGACAGAGCACCAATGACATGTTCTCATAAGACTATCAACCCCGGACATTTACCTTCTCACTAGGACAGAGCACCAATGATTATCAACCTCGGACAATTACCTCCTCTCTAGGACAAAGCACCAATGACACGTTCTCATAAGATTATCAACCCCGAACATTTACCTCCTCCCTAGGAGGGATTAGAAAATGTGGTACTTTCTTTTCTACGGGGGTACTCTTCATAATTCTTTTAAGCGCATTTAATTATATCTTTTAAGTTTGTATTCATGATATGAATTTTGGTAAACGCTTTTTGAATTTTTTTTTCTTACTTTAAGTGTTTTTTATTTTTGTTTCTTTTATGTGTGCTTTTGGTTATTACAGGCTTGATTATGTATATTCATGTGTTGTTAATTTTGGGGCTATTTGCTCATAAAATCTGTTTTATTCAAATGATACTATGTTTTGTACCAGTGCTCTGTTGTATTTATATCTCATGAATATGTTTTATCGAGAATGAAAATAAAGAATTGAACTGCATTGAATTGAATTGAATTGAACTGAATAAAGGTAGTTGTATGAGGTAATCGTCTTTGGGTAGTTTCTACCGTTAGAAGTCTAAGGATATCATAGTAACCCGAATATGTAATTTTAGAAATGTGAACTTTTTTCTTAGACCGTAGACAAAAATAGATTAGTATTAAAACACGTTTTGCCTACCACTGTTATCTTCATTTTTTTTTATTCAAGATGAAAGAGATTAGCATTCGTATTCATATCTTACTGTTTTTCTTGGAGTCCATTTATTTCAATAGGATATGGGTGTATGGAGGATTTCGTATCAAAATGACTTTGTCTTAGACATCTTTACACATCTACTCACCTTTGGAAGAAATAAGAAACCTCCTTCTTGTGTTCTGTATTTCCATAATTTCTTGTATGTGAGAGCCATTGATAATGCCGATACTGAATATGCTGCTCTCTCTCTCTCTCTCTCTCTCTCTCTCTCTCTCTATAATATATATATATATATATATATATATGTCTCGATTTATTTTTATCTGCCTCCCTCGTTATTTATCTCTGCCTCAATACGCCTTTCTCTGTTTCTTTCCCTTTCACCTCTATGTCTCTCTGTCTTTCTCTTCCCCTATTTCTCTTCATTTCTCCTTCTCTGTCTCTCCCTCATCCTCTCTCTTCTCTCTCTCTGTCTCTCCCTCATCCTCTCTCTTCTCTCTCTCTCTGTCTCTCCCTCATCCTCTCTCTTCTCTCTCTCTGTATATGTCTCGATTTATTTTTATCTGCCTCCCTCTCTTTATCTTTGCCTCAATACATCCTGTTTCTTTCCCTTTCACCTCTATATCTCTCTGTCTTTCTCTTCCCCTATTATTTTTTTCATTTCTCTATTTCTGTCTCTCACTCATCCTATCTCTCTTTCTCTCTCTACTCGTACTTTTTTTTTTTGGATCTGCCTGCATCATCTGAAAAGGAGAATGTGCCGAGAGCAAGCACGGTAAGCTAGTCACAAGGGTTCCACTAAGTATGCTCTAGTTGCCCCGTGAGGTACAAACTCAACTTGTGTTTGCTTTTCTGACTAAATTTATAATCCGAGTTTTACATCAGCACTTGAGTTCTCTACGTGGATATCCCTATGAAAAGGAGGTATTGGTGAACTTGTCTAAAAAACCATTCCGCAGCTAGGAAAGCTGGGGTAAGGACACCTCGAGAGGGGATGAATTGATGTAACAATGGAAGAGAATGATAACAGTATAAGTGGAAGAAAAGATAAGGATTATATTAGGTAGAAAGGGATATTTGTATCTAGAATGCACTCGAGAATGCCGATTATCGAAAACATTGCGCAAACAAACAAGAGTTGAATACAGCCACGCGTCTTTGCTTGAGACGTATAAAATGCACAAGACATCTCTCTTCATGCCTGGCATCTATATGCAGGTCATTCCTTACCATGTGTGTAAGAGAGAGGGGGGGGGGGATAGAAAGAGAAAAGGAAAGAGAGAGAGAGCGCATGCACGAGGGAGAGGGTATAGGAAGGAAGAAAGAAAAGGAGAATGAGAGAAAAACAGTGAGGATAAATGAATAAATAAATAGTGAGTGAAAACCAAAACTGGACGCATCAATCTAAAAGTGTTATCATAACATATGTTTAAAATGAGCAGGGACTTTGGGGGGAAAAAAATCAAAGAAAATTCCTAGTTGTGGTTGTTTGCTTTCCCGGAGACGTATCGAGCATAATAAGATGTCTCGTGAAGAAAGCCAAGGTGAAACTCTTTTCAAGCCACTGACATGACGGAGTTGAATCGGTTTAACTTTACATTAAGAAGAATTGGCTTTCATTCTCGTCGGTAGCGTGCAGGTATCAAAGGGTCTCCCCCTCCTTTTTAGTGTAGTATTCTCTTCTCTCTCTCTCTCTCTCTCTCTCTCTCTCTCTCTTTCTCTCTCTCTTGGTTGAAAGTAGCGGCAAATTTGTACGCAAATTTCTACTGAAACATTTAAAGACAGAAAATTTTCACACGAGTTCATAGATTTTGTTTGTAGTCATTTTTTTTTGCGGCACAGTATTATTATTATTATTATTATTATTATTATTATTATTATTATTATTATTATTATTATCATTATTATTATTATTATTATTATTATTATTATTATTATTATTATTATTATTATCATTATTATTATTATTATTATCATCATTAGTATCATTATCATTATTATTATTATTATTATTATTATGACTATCATTATTGTTACTATTGCTTTAGCATTAAATTTATTTTAATACTTAGTGTTTCAACTTTGTAAAGCGCTGTGATAGCAGTCAAGTGTAAGAGCGCTATACAAATAAACCCATTGTAATGTATTGTATTGTATTGTATTGTATTATATTGTATTGTATTATTCATTGTAAAGTATTTGCCTTCACCTACGCCTGGGAGGAGAAAAGCGAACATAATCACTATGACTCTTGTGTTTCTCCTCCCGGTATAACTGATAGGATATATGCAAGCGAACCACTACATCCGGTTTTCCTGGTGCAGGGGTTCACTTTCAATACAGCTGAAGTATTTCTTGGTTTTTGTTTGAGGAAGGCGAGTAGATTTCTGTCCATGAAAATGTCTTTCGAAGAAAAGAGCTGAAAGAAAGTTGAAAGGAAAAATACATCAGCCTGTTTTCTCTCCTTCCGTTTCTCGTTGTTTTCTACAATAGATGAATGAGAATAACAAATCAGCAGACATCAAAATATTGACAGCACAAAGGCTCTCTTCCAATTTGCCCCTCCTTTGTCATGTTTGTGTGAAGTCTTGTAATGCCTCCTTCTCTCCCTAATCTCATAATGCACTAGAATATAGGATCGACAGTGAATTATATGATTAGATGAGTATAGGTACACCGAGAGAAATCCCTAAGCTTGGTGATTACAATAACCACACAGAGGAATACCCAGTATAGATTCAGGAATAAGAAGATCACAGACATAGCGCGAAAAGACTCCAGCAAAGCATTCACTTTAAATTACTATAATGCATATGGAAAGGGGAAAAGGTATATCTCCATGTTCGTAAAAATGTAAGCACTTTGAATCATAATTCAGTTTGTAAACAAATTCATGCAAAGTTAAAAACTAATAATGGCCATGATGAAACACTAGAAAATACTGATAATAAAAGTAGATTTAATATTGTTGTATTGTAATTTTCAGTAAGCACTGTCGAATACTTCTAAAATCAGGGGAAAAACACAACGCATGGTAAATCAGAAAATCCAAGTACACGCCTTGATTTAGTATTAAATTGAGTCCAATATTATTATCGTGGCATAATCACCACTGTAGGTGTGCTCTCCTATCAAACACTCACAAGTCAGTATCCGATGCAATGGGCGTCAGTTAATAGGCAAATATCCCCCCACACTTTTTAAGGAAGAAATGATATTTGAATTAATCTTTAAATATAATTTTTAATACTCTGTCATAAACAACCATCATATTTTAGAATTTCTATTTGAAAATGCGATCGAAAACCAGAAAAGCGGTTATTTTTGGCTCGCTCGCTCGCTTCGCTCACTCATCATGTTTTAGAATTTCTATTTGGAAATGCGATTGAAACCAGAAAGTGGTAATTTTTGTCTCGCTCGCTTGGCTTGCTCGCAAGATAAAAATTAAAATGTGTGTAAGGGGGTCTGTGCAGGTGGGTGAGGGCGTGTGTTTATACTTAAGTGTGAGTTCGACAGAAAAAAAAATGGGCAAGAAAGTCGATTATCCCCCCCCCCCCCCACTCCTCAAAGTGGATTTACGCCGGTGAAAATATGCCCACAACCGTGTTGTCATGTTCCCTTTTCTGCTTATGTCCTGATTCCTAGAATCATAATCATACTTATCATTTCACCTATATTTTGTTCATTACCTGCAACGATGATTATGAGGCATCCCGAATTAATAACTGTGATGCTCTTATCCCGGAGTAATTATGAAATAAGATGTTTTGAAATATATTATACCTTTACCCAGAAAAAGACCACTTTTCGATTCTGAAAATTCCTGCTTTTATTTCTATAAAGAGGTAGGTTATTAAGACCGAGGAATGAAATAGATGTACGCGGCTGCCCCCTTCACTCACCCCCCCCCCCCCTTCTTCAACAAAGCTTAAAGATTTCAAAGAAATAGAGCTTGCTTCAGCGCCCTCCTCTGGATCTGACAACACATGGCTGAAGTCGGGGCAGAGACGACAGTACTTGTTTGTTATGATTTAAGTAAGAAACTGGATACCTGACCTATTATACCCATCGGCTTGAAACTCTGTGATGACTTCATTATTTTACAGTAATTATGAGATCGTTTGTATGCATGCTGATATTAGTGAGCCTCAGGGGATCATTATTCTCAGCACTACGACGCCATTTTCTTTCGTCTAACTTCGAGAACAGCAACCAGTGATATGTGAGGTTTTAAAGTCCTTGATACAGCTTTTCGGAATGATAACAAAACTTGTTTAAATCACCTATTTCTTCCTGCACAACCTGTTCAAAATTATGACGTTAGAGCTGGTGTTGCTATGCTCGAGTTTGATATGGCAAAAAAACAAGAAGTATCATCAAAGTTACGTTACAGATAATCCATTTATAAATCATCGCATTTCGGATTTTACAAATTTTTCAAATCAATTCATTACATTATAGACAGGTGGGAAAAGTCTTATCAGTATATCATTATCTTTTCATTATTTGCACGGGATTCAGAAATATTTAAATGAACTAAAACTGTAATTTACTGAGACATTTCACTTTTCGCTTAATAATGAAATCATAATATCCATGCGGGCGGGATGAGAACCAGGCAAATATCCGATTGAATAAAAAATCAACAACAAAACAGACAAAAGGATCAGACTTGCATTAAAGGAAGGGTCGAACAGATTACAATGATGATGATGATATACAGTATCGGACCATTCACACGATTACTATGTATAGATATGCCTACATCGGCTCTCGGGTACACTCTTAACCCATACTGGAAACAGATGGTCCCTGTATAGAGCCTATGGGAAAAAAGAATTCAGTAGTCATCGGCTTAAGAGCAAACGGATAGATCTGTGTGTAAAAAAAGGGGGGGGGATTTATAAAGCTAGTTGGATTTACATGTCTAAGAGGTTACATTCTCAAATGTAAGCTTAAGTTTTAGAACTGCGCCATTAAAAAAAAAATCCAAATCACTCCAACCAAGTCACAGAATAGCATATTGATCTAAAAAAAAATGCAACTCACATAAAAAGGATGTAGTTTTAGAGTAAAATCTTGATTCCCTACGCAGTATGACTCAGAAATTGTTTTCATCCATAAGTTGCTTATAAAAGTAAGAAAGAAATTAAGACAAAATGCCAGCAAATGTCACCAGGCCCGTAAATTATAATTAAGGTGTGAATCATCTTGCTTCAAGCAGAAACATTAACTACTGCCATATCGTCTTCTCATTGTAATTCTTGCGTAAGCAAATTTGACCTTTCTCCAATTAACCTTCTAAAAACAGAGAAGAAAACACAAACAATCCACTTCGTAGGAGAATTATCTGACTGAGAAAACTATCGATTTAGCAAACATTAAAATCAGTGAATTTTGCTTAACATTATCTTTTTATTGGAAGTTTCATTTACATACTTAAATACATGTAAATCATTATCAATATAAGGGGAAAAGAATAAAACACACACACACTCCCACACGCACGCCCAGAGAGAACACGAATCCGGTATAAACCCTTTGTCTAGAATCGTCCGTAGTTAAGGGAAATATCCCGTTACATCAAAAGTTAACCCTCCGATTTTATTGATGTTGATGCTCGTTCGTGTTTAGTGTGAACGTGTTTTCGAAGCAACGCAAGACCTATCATGGTGATGCGCATTAATACCTATACCAGGCCTCCAATGTAGAAGGGTTGTGCACCTGTAAAAGAGATGGCCTGCAAGCCACTATGAACGTCACCATGGGAACATCCAATCATCATTTAGATCCGTGTCTTAAGTAACTAGGCCCTGATTCCAGATAAAGAGGGAGAGAGAGAGAGAGAGAGAGAGAGAGAGAGAGAGAGACGGATGGGGGGGGGCGTTCATAATGGAACGGTTTATTCGATGCTCAGAAGACTCCTGGATTACTGTCTTTCTCGTCAAAAAATGAGTTGCCGACGGGAATGTGAAAAAGCGATGGTTTTACGAGAATTGCACGATTGACCCTAGTGGATGGAAAGCTTAGTGGGTAAACACCATCGCCCACGTATATCAAGAAGCTTAGCATGCATGGGAGGGGCTGCGTCTTCAAGTTTCCTTCGACATTTCCTGTTTGCTCGTAGAAATACTTAGCAATGGAAGCTAAAGCAAAGACTTCTCTGATTCAAGTTGGCAATTCTACATGACTGGATGATCTTGATATTTATTTGTCAAGTTGATAATGTATTCAGCCCCTTAGCCTGCCATACAAAGTAGCTCAAAAACATTCACTTCATTCTAATAAGTCCAGTTGACTTGTCTGTAATATTTAATGTCATCCATGCCTGGATGACTGAAAACAATGAACAGGCATAGTAATGATGATAACAATAATAGTAAAAACACTACTACTACTACTAATAATAATAATAATAATGATAATAATAATAATAATAACAATAATGATAATAATAATAATAATAATAATAATAATGATAATAATAATAACAACAACAATTTTCTCTTCTCCCGACAAATTCCTATTGACATGACTTAGTTTTAAAACGCATAGCTGAAGGCCGAAAATCAAAGTGTTGTTATTGCTCTGATGTGCTCATGGCCTTTCTACGACTTCTTTATGTTATTTTAAGATGGTTTTCCCGCTCAAACGGCCAAAATGAAATGAAAATTTTGATCACTAAAATAGATTGAGGAAATTTCGATTTCTATTTGATTAAGAACAAAAATTTGTTTCGTGACTTTTTTGTTTTATTTCTCGTTTTGTTTAGTGTCTTTTATTTCATTCTTTCTTGCTTGTCACAGTTTTTTTTTTTGTATTTTGTAAACACAGAAAATATATAATTATTCAGTCGCATAAAGATACCCACCCCCTTACGAAATACCTGCACTGCCTCATAACAATATACATAACCATTCCAAATGTAACTATGAATACTTTGTATAGAGATAATTGTGAAATTCAGCATTTAGAAATTTTTCAGTTAGTGAACCCTGTTTCAATTATGTTCCAGTGCTCTTAGAATTTGTGTTGTCAGATCTAATGTGTAATTTGGTCTTCCCCCTTATTCTAAGGATACAAGACTGATAGGCGCTTTATAAAACAACTCCCCAACTGAGAAAATCTCTTGCCTCTCGTAAAATAGATTCCAGTTTGTTTTTATGTAATCAATTGAGAGTTGATCATTGCCTTTGGAGATGAACTTATCCGGATTTAGAGGTGGCGCCAGACTTTACCCCTGCATGTGTTAAAGGTACAATTCTAACAATTTCTCTTTGTAGCTGAGTACTTGCAATTTACACAGTGGTCATGTTTTATTGCTTATAGCTCCTTTTTTGTTTTTTGTTATTTAAAAGTCATTATTTAAGTTAATTAAACTAGAGTTTGTCAACACATTCACATCTGTAGGGCATGATCCTTTGTTATTCTACCCTGATTACAAGTATGTCATGTTATATGAATTAAATTGAATGGTTTATTTGGATAAAAACAATGAGATATTGAAAAAAGAAAACATTCACAATGGCAGTCAAACGACTGAATTGCTGGGAACATAACAAAATAACATTGAAATGGTGCATCACAAAGATTATTACATCACTTAAACAATCAAAAAAAGATAATCAGAGTTATTTGGATAAAAGTTGAAAAAAATTCTGATTAAATAAATCCCTCAGTACGACCGCGGTATGATTAGAACAAAAAAGGAAACGACATAAATTCAAACACTACAAGTAAATGCTCGTAGTTAAAGAAACTATTAATTGGTATTGAAGCAAAATTGTTTTGTTCCTTAAATGCTGCAATGGCTCTTAACTTCTAAATCAATTCTGTCTAAAAACTAGACTGGAAAATTTTAAGTACGTTAAAAGAAGAAGGGGGTTTGAGAAAGAAATAATGCAAATTCAGTATTTCATAATAGGCCTACACAACGGCATAACATCAAAGTTTGAGCTTCAAACATCTTTTCAGGTTTAAGAAAAATTGTTATGAATGCACGTCGGTTGTATGTATTGAAGTCTTTATACATTTTTACATTGAAACGAAAAGAACACTTCTAAGTGCACGTCTTTTATTCTCCTGATAAAAAAGATTTTTAAAAAATCATTTCCGATGGAAATGATAAAATATTGACTTTTTCCTCATGAAAGATCACCTAGGCAATTTGGTTCATTCTGATTATCATTTGAATTTCAATAATAAAGTATTGTGACTTTTTCTTCATGAAAGATCACCTAGGCAATTTGGTTCATTCTGATTATGATTTGAATTTCGTTACCTCATATAGTTTGTGTTGAATAAAATGCAAATTCAGATTTTACACATCAGTTGCTGTTTTTACGAATAAGGTAAGCTTTTGGATTATCAGAGGTATTATGACTTTGATTGTAAACGAATTATAAGCATTATATTTTTAAAGATAAGAAATTATCTTTACAAATAAAGTATATGATTGTAAAATGAAATAGTGATATCCCTCTAGCACAACACGCTCCTTGCTTGACTAAGCTCTTCAAATTCTAGCTTTTTTGTGTCCCACAAATTCATGGCAATCTATTTGAGATGAGAAATGTTTGTAAGAAATCTCATCGCCGAAGGGGTAAAACAAGAGATCAAAGAAAAGAAGACACCCTAGTGCATCAATGGGGGCTCGTACACCATTTCTTCATTTCTAGTTTTTAATCAATCTTGAGGCTATTTGCGATGAAAGTCGAGAGAGAGATGATGTATTTTGTCATCAAGATATTAAGGTGATGTGTAAAAATTCTACAGAAATTTTGCCAATCTACTTATAATTTTTCTCTAGCAGTACAAATGTCACATATTTACAGGTGTTTCTAATAAGTAATGAAAGAGAACATAAATTTTGACTACTTTCTGGTTATATTATTAGGTAATGATAATGATAATAATGATAATAATAATAATATGTTTTGTTAACACCCAGGGTATCCTCTTCAGTACTATGTACTGTTCTCTCAGAGGGCCCAGTAATCATATTATTACCCGGGCTTTACCCCGGCTACACAGATTTAGGAATCTAAGCATATTAAGCGCGTTTTAGGATATCTGATTATGCAATTTAAATTTTTTTGAAATATATTACCGCTGTTTTGATTTGGTTTCTTTTTTAATACACACAAGCACACATTATTATCAGTACGTCTATATAGCACGATAATATATTTAATGTACGATAAAAGGGCAATGGCGATAAAATATCTTGTTCAAGAGCATAAGTGCCGTGACGGGAATTGAACGCCCGATTCTCCCGTCTCCAGTCAAGCGCCTTTAAGAAACAACTCGACTACGACAACTCCCTTTTACTGTTACTGCTGATCAAAAATTTATGAAATAGATGTTATAGTATCGAAATATTTGGATATCTTGATATTTTTTCTATCATTTTTGCTTAGAATTTCGAAACTTTTAAGCTCCCGTAATTACTTTCACTCTTGATCTAAAAACATGAGTCTTGCATGAGACAGATTCTCTGTGCACATGAGTAGAGCTATTTGCTATGCCGCTTCCATCGATTTTAATAAAAAAATGAATTTAAGGGTTTTATTGAAAATTCAATAATCGTATTGTAATAAATGATTTGCCGTGGAAAGCTAAAACATATATATTTACAAACTGGCAAGAGTAAAATAGTCTAAATTTCATGAGAAAATGGGAAATATTGTTTTTACTATAACTCTGTATAAAGTCAAGTGATAGGGAAAAGAAAAACATGAGAATGGGGAGAGTGAGAGGGACGAAAAGGGAGGAAGAATTGAGAATAAGATGGAGAAGACAGAAAGGAGGGGAAGAAAGATAAGTAGATAAATATGAGGAGGAATACATCTCTACATCTATACCATCTATACATGTATGCATGTATACTATTTTTCTTTGAAATAAAGAAATGATTACAACAAAAAGCCTTCTACCTAAATGTTTGACAATAACCGATAAAAATGTACTCACCACTAATTACCTATACCAAAAGAAATAGAACAACTTTACAATGCACGAGGAACATGTCAAGTATTTCTAGATGTAACTCTTTTCCAGGAGCTTAGTTTTGAGATAAGCAAATATCGCTGATTATTCCTTACTAACATAGAACAAGGATGAAATGAGCTACAATGAGCTATATTAATCTACATTTGCCACACTCGATCCAGGTGTAGTAAGTGGGTACCTGGTAGGATTTATTCCTTGAATGCACTGAGCGCTACTCTAGTCGTGCTAAAACCAGGGCAAAAATATGTTTGCAGGGTCTCTGGGAGAACAGTACATAGTACTGAAGAGGCTACCCTGGGTAAACAAAACATATTATTATCATTATTATTATTATTATTACTATTATTATTATCATCATTATTATCATTATTATCATTATCAATATTATTATTATTATCATTGTTGTTATTAATATGTTCAATGGTATATAATTCTGCATAATTATGTAGAAAATAGGAGAGAAAAGAAGGAAGGAAAAGGAGAAAACAAAACCAAAAATTATTAGCCCACATCATTTCCCAGTGAAATTGGTTTCGTGTATTTGCAAAGGTTGATGAAGAAGGATCGGTATGACTTCATCATACTAGTTAATAAAGATGGTGTACTTAATAATCAAGTTACAAGCACACGGATGAGGTATTATCCTAAACTGATCCAATAAGTTATCGTTCTATAGCCGTGATTTTTTTCTCACGATAGATTTCATCGAATGATACTCTCATGCAGTCGGAGCAAACAGACTTCATGCTACCAAATAACCTCTCCATCACGGGAACATGGTAAATGAGAATATACTTCTAATGACTTTCTGATGATCAATCTTAACGACAAGGATACGAGAGATAGCATGGCAATAAAATGAAATTGATTTGAAGTCACCTTGGAGGTGTTGCTCATCAAAGGATTTGATGCTCTGATATATCTCGCTCACGCTCAGCTCAACTCAACTCATCTCACTTTCATGAAGGAAAAAAAAAAGCTATGAGGCCATAGTCTTCCAGTGCAATTCAATGAGTAAATACGATGTAACCATGTCTTCTTCAAGGCAAAGACGAATACATTTCTTAATCTATTGCGCATATATATGACAGATTTTTTTTTTTAACCACAAGAAGACAACATAGATTTTAACTAAACATGATAACAATATGTTTTATATGAGAAATGGAGAATGACAGATTTTGCAGTTGTTAATAACTATCAACATTCATTCATCAACCGAATTCCGGCAAAATTTTTTGTTTTTCTGATAGTTGCAGGGTATTTTTTTCAAATTCTGAAATGGACAAAGAAAAACATCATCCCAACTTTCTGTCCATCTTTTTTTTTTTCGAAGATTACACTTTTGTGGTTACGTATTAGTAGTCCGTAGCCAATAATTATGTATACTGCTGCTCGACAGTGTCAATTTGTTTATGAATATGATTATCAAGGTGTATAGTATTATGCTGGGTTCTAAGCAGGAGACAAGTTTAAATTTCTACTTCTTCGCCAGTTGTTTTAAAACAAGTTACATTTAGACACATTGTAACAAGTTTTGTTAATTTTCATTCTTTATTGTTCTTTTTGTCACCTTTTTTTTTTTTTGGGGGGGGGGGTGATGTCAATTTCATCTGAACTCTCTTTAATTCTCACTTGAATATCAGTGCCGGTTGGCTATATGAATAGAAATCATCCAAATATATTATAATAGATTCATTAATATCAATATTTGTGCTTGATTCGCATTAGGGGTCTCGTGAATATCAACGATAAAAAGAGACACGAAAAGGCATATTTACCGATGCAGACAATGTGATATCTTAAAGGAGACCGCATGCTGTTGTTTCCTCTGCGTGAGGCGATAACCTGATTGCATGTAGTCACGAACAAACAATGGTATCCTATACTCAACTTAATTTGATTCTTGGAAATCGGTTTCGAAACAAATATGAACTCATTTTAAGATACTTCATAAAAAAAATCTACAGAGATGCATGGAGTGTGAGTTACACAGAGACACGTTGACAAATAATTTGGACAAAGATTATTTGTTTCTCACGGTTCATGTTTCTCAGCGTTTGATTACAGTGCATCATAAATTGGAACATAAAGACTATATTTTGTACAGTGTAATATACAGTTATATTCTTTAAGAAGTGGTTCTCTTTTTTCATTTACTTTACAGCAGTTTATGATCCTACTCATCACGTAACGACTAAAACTGAGAACAATAATCAGCTTTTGAGAAAACGAGTATTTAGAAAGTGAGAAAGATCTGAAATGGTCGAAGGAGCTATACTTTCCGATCTGTTTATGTTCCCTCTAATATTAGGGGCCTTATTTGAAATGACAAATAGAAACATGATGATTACCCGTTTGTCTGAATTCATATTATGATACTGGGAGGGCATTGATGTTTATACTAGAGAGACGAGTTGACATACATAACAACTGAGAGGCAACATTAAACATAGTTGTCTTTGCCGGGTTTACACTGAGCCCCTCCACGAATGTCATTTTAATCTCCACAGAATACAGTCCAACATAATAACATATCTAACTCTGTTCATATACATTTATTCTGTATTTTTTTTCATGGCATGGCATGAATCAATTTTATCAAAATGGAAACAAAAATAAATTATTTCGGTAAACATCTACATAATAAAGAAAAACAACAATCAAGCTACGTCTAGCTGCATGTACAATAAGACAAATATTTTCATTCATACAGGAATTCGCAAATCCTGTACCTAGAATTCAACTTAATGACATAAATCTTTGCTTCGAGGAAATATATCGTGCCCAAGTGTCATCAGTGAATCCTAATTTGCATGAAAATTATTGATCAAATAAATCATGCGTGGTAGACGGCGACTGTGAAACGTTGCTGGTAATTTGAGGAAACTGCGTTATACTCTCTTCTTTTTATAGCACACCTTTGAGAGTATATTTCGGGCTTCTTAACATTTTTTTTTTGAACTATAGTGTACACCACATGTAAAATGAAAGAGGATGCTTCCAAAGCATCTCTGTGGCTAGAACAAAGATATACTACAGTAACATCTCTTTTATAACTCTTCTTTACTCTCTCGAAATGTAATTAACTGACGAATTTACGTTTAAAACAACATTTTGGTTAATTGAGGATTGGTGTAGTTTGGAAGAATCTATAGACACGACGAAAGGTATAAGTTTTATCAGTGGATAAAGCTGATGATAATAATAACAATGATGATGGTGGTAGTGGTGATGATGATGACGATGATGATGAGATGATTGTGAAGATGAGATTTTCTTCATCTGATGAATTAAACAAAATTTAAGGACCACCAACTTTGATATGGTAGATTTGTTTGTTCTCTCCATTTATCCAAACATTGTACAACTTCGTATCATAATGTGTGCTCTACAGAGACATATTAAAATTATGTGTTTGCAAATGTATTTCAGGGATTGTTAAGAGTGCCAAAAGAACTATTTGTAGGACTTCTGTTTGCAATTAGAGGGATTATGAAAATCATGTGATAATTACCTGTCGTCTAGACGCGCAGGCGAAAAAAACAAAATCGACATCGTGTTGAAGCTGTGTAGTCCCACTCGCAGAGACTGGCGAACCCACTGAAATCACAATGATCTGCTCTCCGCAAGCTGGGGTAAGGAATACTTTATTCACTCCGTTCCAGTTAAGTGAAAGCAACTTGGCACCGGTGTTATGGTCTACAACTCTGAGTAAGGGTTCGCTATCGTTGATCAACAGACGAACCTCTCGTCCTGTATGCTCCGGTCCAAAGCTACTGCTGTCATCGAGAGACGACGACGGGTTCGTCTCAACATCAGTATCGGACGCGTAGAGATGAATAGCTCGGATAGCTAGACGATGAAGGAGTCCATCACCGTGTTTAGCTGTTGGTAAACCATGTGCCTCACCACTACCAATGTAATAGACGGGTTCATCGTGACCCGAATGGGATGTGGCAGGAGGCATCGCGTCATATTCCGTGTTAGAATCCAGCTGAGAGAGTATGCAGCTGCTTGGACTGTTACTCGTATTGGTAGGATGGAGTCCTGCAGAGGAGGGTGGTGTTGGGATTCGGGACCCAGGATAATCCTCACTGTCATCACCTATCACTGCTAAATCATCTCCTCTATGTCGTATCCTTTCATCGCCATCCCCGTCGTCATCATCGTCCTCGTCTTCCTCCTCTTCCTCCTCCTCCATACTTGCTTGCATGTCTAAGGAATAGGGATCCTCCGCAGAGGCTATGAAAAAATGATAGAAATCAAAATAAAGCCTTTTATGATATTCTACGAACCTCATAGACAAAAATGACACAAATCAAAAATCGAATTTGGCATTGAGATTTAGGTAGGCAGGTAACCATGACTACCATGCACTTCTAGGTCTGGTATATATCAAGGGAAATCAATTGAGTAAAGTTATGTTTACTGTGACACTTTCGTATTAACGGCCTTCTAACACTCTGCAGACGATGATCGACTAGGCCTACAATATTGATAATCATTTATGTGAAAAGTATTTTAGCTCTCGCCGTTGTCCTGCTGTTAAAGCCTATTTTCTTACAAATACTCCATGGCATTAACGTACTGTTCAAAAAGATGAAAAGAAGAAACTAGGTTGATGTCAATCGTTTTTAATTCAATTAAACATTCGGACTGGCGGGCTACCTTGGAGAAGTACGGGTAGGAATATCATCTTAGTTTACAGTCGGCTGTCACTGAAAGCTCTTACCGTTTCTAACAGGTGCAGCCAGTGACATGCATCTCAGCGTCATAATAACACCTAAATATGACAAGCAACATACAAGTGACAGAAAGTAGGTCTCTACTATTAACCGTGATATCAGAGTGGTTTTTGTTTTGGCTACATACCTAAACTTGCAAGGGGCCCGTCGCTCATGCCGCGTCGGAATGTTCAACACGCCGTTTCCGCCCGGGATAACAGCAGCGCGAATACCCGGGGCCAAGCGGCGACGAAACTCCAACCCTCCTTGTCACGAACTCACCGTCAGCAGATGATAAGTCAACAATCGAAGAATGAGACTTACGGAAGGAGAGACCGAGAGAGAAAGAGAAAGAAAAGTTTGTACGAGTGTCCAGTCCGCACGGTTAATCCACTATTCTGCCTTCCAACTTATACTTGCGTTACGGAGTGGAGATGTCGTCCCACGATGTTTGAAGTTTACGGCCAATCGCCTGCAATGCTAGGCACGAGCTACCCTTCGATCGTCAGCAGTAGATAGCTTGCTCAACATGTATTATGATTGTTAGACGCCGGACATGTGTGCGTGTGCCATGTGGGTGTATTTGTGTGTATGTCTGGCAGGGTGTGCGTGACTGAGTGACGTGCATTAAATGCCCTAAGCGCCTTTGCAGAATGCAACAACTAGCCAGCTTGCAGCTTAGGTTTCGTCATTCGAGACATGCTCAAATCGAAAAGAAAACAATGGAAAATAGAGCAAATGCGGCTATGTTCTTAATTCATATTGGGGAGACTGGACACGAATCGCTAAAATCATTAGAAAATAAATTGCAAAAAACAGCTAATAGAAAGAGCAAAAAAAAAAAAAAACAGTTTACCTCCTTGTCGTCAGAGCGAACTCCTTCCAAATTGGGAATTTGAGAACACCTTTTGAATGAAACAGAAGATTAATTTTGAGAAATTAAACAAATCTCTGAGATGTAAATTTATAAAGCGTTTACCTCTTTTGTTTTGTACTCTATGACTTTTCCCTTTTTTTAAGGTTCATAAGGTTCATTTTCATTGTCCTTAAAAATAAAATAAAATGGAAATTTGTTGCATTCACATGGTGCAGTTCTAAACATATATACAAAATTTGCTCTCATAACATTTGATAATAGATATGAATACAGTGAAATGTAATAAAATACACACAGTAGGAAGGGGGTTCACTCGTGGAGTCATTTTGTTTAAATGTTCACATCTAGGAATTTCAAGTTCACTGACTGCAAAGTAAAGACAGAAATAGCTTCTGTCCATTTGCTCATTTTATGTTATCTTTCCCCCTCTCTTCCCTCCTCTTCTTTCTCTTTTCTCTTGTATCATTCAAGGTTTTAGCCTTCAACGAGGCCCTCCAGCTATCACTTCCCACACTTCTGTAAGTTCTTTTTTAATGTATATATTGTACACATAATAAACAGTGATAAAGTCAAGGAAGGGGTTGTATAGTTTAGAATCAAACATGCTAGCGTGACAAACATGTTTGCGTTCCCACTAGTGTGCCCTTTCTTGTGTAAAATAAAAAGCAATTCTTTCTTTCTCTCTTTCTCTCTATCTAATCTATCTATCTTTTGTAGCTTTCCAGTCTACATTTTTCATGATTCTATGGGCCATAGACCCTTTAATGCTCTCTCTCACCCCCTCCCCTCTCTGGTCTTATCTTGATCTCTATCAAGGCAGACATACACATATTATGACATAGCCTTAATAAAATTACAATCAACTGTAGATATGCCGCCTTTCTTCAAGTACCTTGAAACTGTCAAATGATATCTCATTTCCGCATCTGTCAGTAATTCAAAGCTGCTTAACACAGATTTGACTTTCCTCAATCCGCCATGATAATGCATTCCATGTACAACCGTGATCTCTCAAGACATGAAATGTGACCCCAAGTATGCATCGTGTCACGTGACCTGGTGGCGCCTTTTGGTTGATGGCATGAGGTGGGTGTCGCAGGGTGACGTCTTTATTCGTCTTCTTATCATGCCGAGAGTGTGAACTAACTTGATTCTCTGAACATAAAAGAAAAGATGTTTTCTGAGTCAAAATAACACGTCAGTACTTTTGTTATATTGCATAACAACCTCGCAAAATTTCACATCAGGTTAAGACGGAATGGACTTCATTTCTTTTGTATATTCCCAAAGGAAACAAGTATATCAATCCGAGTTTACAGATTGGTATATTGATTGATATTTTATGTCCATTCGATAAGCTTAAAATTATATTTACTGTCATTCCCTTTACATCTAATGATATTACAGTAAAGTAAGAATCGGATTTGTTTGCACATCATTATTTTGCAGACGATTACTAAGTGTTAAGATTTTCAAGAGAGTCAACACTTTGTAATCAAACTAATTGTAGATATGTAAATTATAACTTATGATTATATTTTGCTCTGTAGGCAACAAGTGAATGCTTTTAAACAGTATAAACACCACCCCAATGACTTGATTTTGTTCCCTTTTACGTCTGTATTCACTTTTTATACGCCTAGGCCTATGCTCATTGATGTATTTATATTGTTACTGTAATTTAGTTCATCTTCTCTTTCTTTTATTTATTAATCTAAAGTCGAAATATATATCTATAAAAGTCGAAATATATATCTATACTTTTTTTAAACGTATGCATCAATCAGTAGTAACTGTTTCGATTTTCTGTTATATGCTGGGAGCCAGCGCTTTTAAAACTGTTCTTTTGACTTTTTGTTTGGCTTTCTCCACAACGACATTATGCATTTCTTCCTAATCTGTCCTATTTTGATTTTGTTCATATACGGTATATGATGTATCACTTTGTTTGATTTTTAAATTGTTGTGAAATTCGATTTAAGCTTAATCCGTCGTAAGGGTTGTGTTTTCGAAGTAAGGTTTTTATGGTTGAAGGGATAACCACAAATTACTTTTGCGTGAATAAGTTGACCTTCCCGAATCGTAGATGGTTGTGCTGTTTTCATTTTCCTGACAAATAAGACACTTCACTCATGTAACTTTAGATTCCGTGTATGCATGGTGTGTAACTTTGCTTCAATTTGCACTCAATTTCGCAAAGTGTGAAATAGAATAGAATAGAATAGTATAGTAGAACAATATTGCTTTAATACTTGTATTATACACTTCATCATGACAGGATTTCGCAAAAACAAAGAAACGAAATAATGCTTCTTTTACAGGGAATGTACTTAATTTTGCTATACTGAATATTTTATTCATTCCTATAGCTGACGATACAAAATCATTTGCTAGATCCGAGGCTCTGTTTAAGAGTCTAAAGAAAAAACCTGGTGGAATCGAGAGTTTATATTGATTTTACCAAGAAACGGCCTAATCAAATACAGAGCAGAGTGGGTATGGTATGAGGAGAAATCAGATAGTATAGAGAGTGCGATGTGATGAATGTGCTTTTGTGATGTGAATCTTTCTCCATGTCTATGTTGATGATATTTATAGGATATCGGATGGCAGAGAATATGAGTGGATTGATGTAAGCACGTAATCATATTTGACAGGCCCACGAACCGATACATGTACTGCGTAGACTATATATACTGTGTAGTCATAACTTCTGATACATACCCCTACGTACGTGTCCTGTAGCTGCATTACGTAATGACAATGATTATGTCAACGTGACTTGAGTAATTCAAACGTGACAATTATTTTATTCGCTGATTGAAATATACTTATTCACCTAGCCATGACTATAAGGAAAATACTTTTATACTAAGATTTTGTAGTGATCACTCTCATAAAACCATTCTATGATGAGCTAAGTTTGAGCGGTTATTATTTTTAAATGTTCCTTAGGAAGAATCGTTATGAAAGTGACGAAATAGGAATTTTATGCAATATGAGTACAGCAGTTGATCGCTATGGGCTAAAACATTTTTGACACAATAGTTTTTTGCCATACTTACCAATCTGCTTAGTATAGTTTTATCTTTGTTCCGATATTTACTTTGCAACTGAAAAAAAAAAATCATGAGGGGTATGAGTATAGGCCCAATAATTAATTCGACATTTCATTCTGAAATAGAAGTGATGGGTTTAATGACGAACATCTCTACAGTTTGTTTTCTCGCTGAAAATAGAGCTGGAAACTGAGTGGGAGTAATAAAGGCAGACTGAGGGAAATGCCAAGTCACACATGAGGAGTTAAAAATGGGTCATGCTTAAAGAGAATAGAGGAAAGATATAAATAACTGATTACCAAAGTAAAAGTTAGGCGCAGTAAGAAAAAAAAGTGTTTACGTCTTACCAAGACAGGGCAATAAGCTGAATAATGACCGAAGAACCATTATCAGTCTGCCGTGAAAAATGGGGGTAGGAGGGAAAATGACAAGGCCCTAAAGGGAGTTCTGTTTCTATAATATCTACCCTTCGCTGGCCTTCTCTCCCCGGCCTCTCTCCCCTCCCCTTCTCTCTCTGTCTGTCTGTCTCTCTCTCTCCCTTTCTCTCTCTCTGTTTCTCTATCACTCAATCTTCCTCTTTTTCTTTCACTCTCACTCGCTTTTTCTCCATCCCCATATTTCTTATCATATATTTGTCTCTCTCATTCTATCTCTTTCCCTCTTTCCCTTTTTTCTACCTTCTCTACCCTCTATCTCTGTCTCTAGCTATCCATCTACCTACCTATTATTTGTTCTTCCTTTTCCCTTTTCTCAATATTTCTTTCTTTCTTCCTGTCTTTGCATTGTAGCAATAATATTTTTTTCTAATTCATTTTGCAAAGAAGATAACAAAAAACGTTACAATAATAAATAAATTCGTGGTCACACACTGCTATCAGGAATGAGAGAACCGTAGGCTTCAAGTATTGGTATCCAGTTTGGTGTGAACTGAGGACCACCCAGCTTAAAATATAAAAAGCATGACACTGCGTGAATATTAAATACGCAATTACGATTTATTTCTTAACGACCCAGAGTCATGCTAACTGCGAAACTGTGAAAAGCAATTTCCCAGTGATATCATTTGAATTATTAGAAAAGCTCAGTGGTAAAGGTACGAAAATGGTTTGTATTTATAACAAAATAATGATATCCTAAGATTGTTCAAAAAATGCTGCGTGGGAGAGAAAATGTAATATGTTGACTAATTATATTCATATGAAAACCTTATCTATGTCCTACTCGTGATGAAGAGTCCACTTCCCCAATAGTTACCAGAGAAGGTAATGCATTATGCCGAAATTACATATTCTTCATGGGAGAAAAGGATCCCATACACCATACATCGTAGTTTGAATTACAGCAGCGACATCGTATAGCTTTGCCTGACAGATCAATCACACATGTCGGGTGTAAAACACCTTTCAAAAGGGTTGCAAAATTCTCCTGTTTTCAAAACTGTCTGTATCCTTTATTTTCTCTCTTCTGCTTTATTTCTTCCTGTTCTCTTCTCTTATATTTCCTATCTTGTTTCCTTTTCCCTCTCATCCTTTCTTTTCTGTTACCATTTTAATCTTCTTCTTGTTATTTCTGCGTCTTCTTCTTTTCTTTTCTCCTTTTTCTTCTTCTTCTTGTACATCGAGAACCGAGACCTTCCTCCTCCTCCTCCTCCTTCTCCTCTTCCTTCTCCTTCTCCTCTTCTATACTACTACTACTACTACTACTACTACTACTACTACTACTACTACTACTACTACTACTACTACTACTACCGCTACTACTACTACTACTGCTGCTACTACTACTGCTACTACTGCTGCTACTACTGCTGCTACTACTACTCCTGCTACTACCGCTACTACTGCCTGCTACTACCTGCTACTACTGCTACTACTGCTACTACTGCTACTACTGCTACTACTACTGCTACTACTGCTGCTACTACTACTACCGCTACTACCGCTACTACTGCCTGCTACTGCCTGCTACTACTGCTACTACTGCTACTACTGCTACTACTGCTACTACTACTGCTACTACTGCTGCTACTACTGCTACTGCTACTGCTGCTACTACTACTACTGCTACTGCTACTGCTACTGCTACTGCTACTGCTACTGCTACTGCTGCTACTACTACTACTGCTACTACTACTACTACTACTACTACTACTACTACTACTTCTACTACAATTCTCATTTATCGCGTATCTTCTAAGTATTTTTAATTTCTCATACATGTATTTTGTTTTGAATTTACGTGGTATTCATTGCACGAAATATTAACATTTTGTATTTGATTAAAGCGTTTATTTCTCTCTCGCCAAGAAGCCTTCGAGGGGAGAAATTTAATTTAATGAATTGTCTTTTAATTCGTATTCAACGTACAACTTCAAGCGTCAAATGGCTAATTGTCTAATTTGTCTCCCTGCTTCCTCTAACCAACCCCTCCCTCCCCTCTCTCTCACACCCCCCCCCCTCTCTCTATATATATATATAAAAATATCTTTCCATTTATCTATCTATCTATCTATCTATCTATCTATCCCTAGGCTCATCTCTTCTCTCATTTTGCTCTTCATCATCTCTGCACATATCGGCTACCATGATGGCTAATATCAACGGATGCCAATAATTTTTTTTTTGTAAATTGAAAAGCGCCTTGAGCATTTAATCAAAATGGAAAATGACGCTATAATAAATTTCTGTATTATCATATACACATAGCGGAACATGGAAAATAATGTTACCTATTCTATTTTAAATTAAACTTACATCAGCTTCTATACTGTGAGATTTTATTGGAATTGCATTTACAACTACTGTCACTTAAGAAAACTCATTTCCAGTATACCGCTCATGCCATACACTCACTCCTTCTTTCTACGACTTCTGTCGTAGTTATATTATACATGTTATTCGGAGACGCCGTCACTGTTAATGTTAACTAAGACATGGAAGCCACTCAAGCAACGATGTCACTCGTTATCATATCCTAGATTCCATTTAACCAGAAGAAGTGCTTACCACCAATTACGTGTTTTAAAGGGACATATCAAGTGATATCCCTTTACAATGAGTAAACTATATCAGCTTTGATCAAGGTCTCAATGAATCTATGAGAAATTTATCGAGTAATAAAATACTCGCGATTTCTATCAATGTGTTATTCTTGAAGATTTTTATAAGGTTATCAAAAGTAGTATTTTCAAACAAGCAGACAGGCATTTCTCACTCCTCAGTCATTTAACATGCTCTAATGAGATGGAATGGCACTGCAATAATTTGTGCTGTCTTATTGTTCTATGTTGATAGCAAATTCAAACTTTGTATATAATGTACAAAGAGCATATAGAGCATATTCATACTCTTTGTACATGTTGTAGTTGAATTGAACAGGAAAATGTTCTCTGAACGGATTACATTTTCTTGAACATTTATTTCTCCTACGAAATCGTTCTTCAAAAGGTCATGTGCTCAGAGAAGGACGACAGGAATAAAGGGTTTCTCTTTGTTTTCGTAATGTCTCAAACACAATCATATCTCCAGAGCTTAAACATTTTCCATCGATGATTTTAGTCATTCATCTGCTCAAGGCTACAACCTTTCTCAGCTCTGCAATTTTACTATATATCTCCATGGGGGACAATTTTTGTCTCCTGACTTCTGGCTTTTAAACTCTAATGAAAATGAAAGCCATCAGCGTCAAAATTGAGCTGATTTTGTCACAGAAATGAAAGTTTAATCATATTCATTTCATCTTGATTCGAAGCTTTTGGCAAAACCAATTTTCTTGGAATGAATTCATTGTAAGGCTTAAAAGCCTGGGGGTCACACTGATTAATGCAAGTAACCTATTAATATTAAGCTTGGTTATAACTAAGTGGAATGGGAGTCGTATGTCTATGAGGCAACCTCATTGTGGAGTAGAAAATATGCTATTTGAAGTAAAACATGCAAACCAAATAGACCTATAAAGTTACATCATTAGATAAATACATTAGCTTATTACAATGATTTGAATAAAACTATGCCAACATAAAGCTGTACTAGGCTAGCGCTTCTTTACTTAACACTGCTTAAGTTCACAATAAGTTTATTAAGCATATAAATGTGTATGGAAATTTAAGTCCCAAAGAATGATTCTTGCATGCCTTATTAAATTCAGGTTTTACACTTTTATTTTGAACAGGAGAAACTAAATTGACCCCATTATTCAACTTATATTACGCTATCACGCCGCAGTGTACTGCAGTGATGAAAACTAGTATGAAAAAAATAAGCTTACAATGCTTATTCAAATTCAAGGGAAATACGGCTCTATATCTGAAAGACTGGGAAGTAAAATGGAGACATTTTCAATTCACTTCAATTCAAAATAGTTTACTAGAAATACTTTCTTCGCGACAGAGCCGAATTAAAAGTTTACAATCATGATTTCAATAACATAAGACGACATATAGCAGAAACATGGGTATAAACGCATATGAAATGCATAACACAATACTGAAATGCAATTTGTAGGTGAAAAGAGTAAAGGGATAGAAGTGAGAACGGATAAAACATAAACAACAATATGCATATTAAATTAAATTGAAATCATTCAAAGGTTAAAAAAAAAAAAAAAAGATATGGAAGTAGACTGAGCGAGTGAAAAAAAGAAGAAAAGTGATGAGAGACGAACAGAAAAATGAAAAGATTACAGGGCGCATGAATTAAAAAAAAGAAGATGAATACAAAAAATTATCAGAAATAACGGACAATCAGAACGAGATAACAAAGAAAGTAATACTACAGTCACACCTTCAGACGAACCCAAACCGACCTCCAAATACCAATTCTGTGCCATTCTGTCTGATATCTGCATGGATCGGTCTGCTATCAGTTTTACGTCGGTCTGATAACGAGATTGTCGGTCTGCAAACAGTTTAGTGTCGGGCTACAGTATTTGTCGGGGTGAGATCTTTCAAGCGTGTTCGAAAGATCTCAAACCGACCATTTCGCGTGGACCTGTCGGGGACGAGTCGGGGAGAGTTCAAGAAGAGCGGGGAGCATTCGGACTGGGTTCGAATTCGGGTCGGAATTAAAAATCGGGAAATGATCGGTTTCAATACAAAGTTAAGTCAAGTTGTGGTTGGCCGAACTAACCCCGAATCCTTGTCGATAGAGTACGGAATAGATTTTTATTACCAGACACAAAACCGAACAAAGTCGCTCCTCGCCCGATACAAAACCGAACAAAGCTGAACTCATACTACAGTCACACCGGCAGACCGAACCCAAACCGACCTCGAAATACAAATTTTCTGCCACTCGGTTTGATATGTACATGGATCGGTCTGCAGTCACTTTTACGTCGGTCTGATGTCGAGATTGTCGGTCTGTAATCAGTTTAATGTCGGGCTACAAAATTTGTCGGGGTGAGATCTTTCAAGAGTGTTCGAAAGATCTCACCCCGATCATTTTTCGGGGACCTGTCGGGGACGAGCCGGGGAGAGTTCAGAAAGAGCGGGGAGCATTCGAACTGGCATGACTGGGTTCGAACTCGGGTCGGAATTAAAAATCGGGAAGTGGTCGGTTTCGATAGCAAGTCAATTCAGGTTGTGATCAGCCGAACTTACCCCGAAAGCTTGTCGATTTATAACTGAATTTAGATTTTTCTTGCCAGATATAAAACCGAACAAAGTTGCACCTCACCCGATACAAAACCGAACAAAGCTGAACTCAACCCGAACAAGCTAGGGCTGTATTGACACCGACAAAAAATAGTCAGTTGTCAACCGGTACTTGAAATGCAATTCATGATGATTCTTGTTAACATATATTTTAGGAAAGGTATTATATATTATATACTCTGTTCTTTATTACAACTCAAAAGTTTTAATGGTACATAAATAACGCAAAATATACTTCCACAAAATAAAAATGGTCAACATCAATACAATACAGTGTCAAGAAAAAAAAGTATATAAAAAAAGTAAAAAAGAATAAGAAGAAAAGAACTAGAAGAAGGAGAAGAGCAATGAGAAAAAGAGAAGATCAAGATGGAGGAAAATGGGAGAGAAAGAGTGAGAAGAAAACAGGCAAGGATAAAAAAAAAAAAGATAGAGAGAATACTTAATTAAAAGCGCTCTGACAAACATACATGTAAGTGCATTATGTATAAAAGAAAATTGAGAAATGGTTATACATACATATCTAGGAGATTAAAACAAATGGGAGGCTTTCCAAATCTTACAGGAAATAAGGGGGGAGTAAAGGTAAAAAAGGGAATAAAAAAGGGATAGAAAAACAAAAGCAAAAAAAGAAAAGAAAAAAGGATTGTGACAAAGGACAAGAAGAATAAAAAGGCAAAAAGAAAAAGGAAAATTATAAGAAAAAGAAATAGGAAGAGAAGAAGAAAATAAAGGGAGAAAGGGAAATAGAGAGTGGAGAACAAAAATAGAAAGGGGAAATGAAAGGGAAAGGAAAGGAACTGGATTAAGGAAAAAAGAAAAAAGGGAATAAACAAAGACAAAAGATGAAAATAAAGAAATGAAAATAAAACAGTGAGAGTTGTTTACAAATTTCAAAATGGACAGAAGTTGATCTCAGTTACCTTTTCATGGTAGGGTCGGGAGTAATTATGAAAAATAAATATGAAACAAAAATATTAATGGTGCATTACTTTTGATTCGTATAGATCATGTAAATATGATACTGCAGGTGATTTTCTACAAGAAACAGGGAACATATATGATTATTGAAAATATGGTTATTCGTCTAGTTGTTTTTTTTTTTTTTTTTTTTTTTTGCAAAGTAAGATCAGAGAGCTTGATGGGTTGAAAAATAAATCTACAGGGGCCACGGCAAGAGGTGGGGAGAAGGGGTTACACCAATAAAATAAATTTTGCCCCAAACATAAAAACTTAGTATCTAACATCGTAAATATTATTGCTCATTTCGTAGTATTGCAAATCCGTAACAATTCAAGAACTTCGGGGTTGGGGCCGGAGCGTCTGAATGCCCGTTAGGGGCCCTCCAGCCCCTGAACTCTTTGTTTTCGTGGCAGTCCCCCCCCCCCCCACTCCAAGAACGTTCTACAATATCTTCTCCATAAGTACCTAAAGTATGGAGATGGGTTGGATGGGTTGGGGCAGAGTAGATTCAAGTCATAATTTCCCCCCCCCCCCCTTCAAAATGCTTGAAAAGGTGACTTTAAGCCCAATTTAAAATTTCAAACAACGTCAACTTAGTACAATATATAAAACTACCTTTCCAATGAGGTATGTTTCCAAATATCATCACAAAGTTGCATTTTGACTCACTTTTTGACTTGTTGACAACGGAATATGTGCCCGTATGAATTTTAACATTCGGAATGACAAATTTACAAAAAACTGAAACTAAACAAAATGCAAGCGGGATGTAATCGGACTGGGTTCCAGGAGGAATCGGGGTTGTCGGTTTGATGTCGGCGGGATGTCGGGAATGCAACGGTTCCCGAACATACCAATTTAGCAAAATTTGAGTCGGTCTGAGGTCGGTCTGGTCGGTGTGACTGCACCATCAACCCGAACAAGGGCTGTATTGACACCGACAACAAATAGTCAGTCGTCGACCGGTACTTGAAATACAATTTTATGATGATTCTTGTTAACATATATTTTTGGAAAGGTATACTGTGTTCTTTATTACAACTCAAAAGTTGGATTGGTACATAATGTAAAACATACTTGCAAAAAATTAATGATCAACATCAATACAAAACAGTGTATACAAAATATTACTACGAATAGGAAAGAAAAGAAAAAAGTAGGAAAGTAAAAAAAAGAAGGAGAAAAGAACTAGAAAAAGGAGAAGAGGAATGAGATCAAGAGAAGAACAAGATGGAGGAAAAGAAGAGAGGAAGGAAGGAAAAGTGAGAAGAAAACGGGCAAGGATAAATTAAAAGCGCTCTGACTATCATAGGTGCATAATGCATAAAAAAAAAAGAGAAATGGTTATCACCTTTAAAATACATACCCAGTAGACCAAAACAAATGGGAGGCTTTCCAAATCTTACAGAAAATATGAGGTAGTAGAGGTAGAACAGGAAATCAAAAAGGGGGAAAAAGAACAAAGCAAGAAAAAGGAAAAAAAAGGAATGAGACTAAGGACATGAAGAAAGAGGCAAAAAGAAAAAGAAAAATTATAAGAAAAAGAAAGGGGAAGAGATGAAGAAAATGAAGGGGAAAAAAGGGAAAAAGAGAGAGAAGAATGAAAAGAGAAAGGGGAAAAGAAAGGGAGAGAAAAGGAATTGAAGGAAAAAAATAAAAGAATAAACAAGGACAAAAGATAAAGATAGAAGAAGCGACAATAAAATAGTGAGAGTTGTTTCCAAATTTTAAAATGGACAGAAGTTGATTTCAGTCACCTTTTATGGTGGGCGGCGGGGGTAATTATGTAATAGAAATATGAAAAAAAAAATATTTATGGTGCATTACTGATGGAAATTCGTGGGAAGTTTATAAATATGATATTACCCAGATGATTTTCGAGAAGAAAAAACGCAGGAAAAATATATGATTAATGAAAATATGGTTATTCGTTCGAATTCTAGTTCTTTTTTGCATGCACATGTACAGTAAGATCAGAGAGTTTGTAGGGATGAAACTTAAATCTACAGGGGGCGGGAAGGGCTGCACCCAAACAAATTCGACCCCGAACATATCAAAATTGCAAAAAAGTTAGTATCTAACATTGAAAATTGCTCATTTCGTAGTCTTCCAACCGTAAAAACTCATGGGTGCCGTTGCATAAAGACTTGCTATTATAGTAACTTTGCCATCAATGGTAACTACCATGGTAACGTTGCTCAACAGCTAATCAAAATCCAATATTCCATGAAAGTTACCATTAATGGCAAAGTTACTATAATGCAACGGCACCAAGAACTTTGATTAGGCCCTAAAGCCCCTGAACTCTGTTTGTTTGCGTGTCACCCCCCCCCCCCCCACTCAAAAACCGTTCTGCAATCTCTTCTCCATAGGTACCTAATGTGTGGAGATGGAAGGGATGGGGGCAGAGTAGATTCAAGATTCAAGTTTTAAAATTCCCCTCCCTCCCCCTTCAAAATGTTTGAAAAGGTGACTTCATGCCCACTTTTAAAAATCGGAAACAACGTCCTTAGTATGATAGGAGGACCATAGTTCGCGCACATTTTAATTTTCTGAAGAAGGCAATTTTCAATCCATAATTTCTCAAATTTTACCCCAAATTATTTCATTTAATTGACACCAAAGACAAAGCGAGGTTTTAGACTACAAATGGGCGCAAGAAGAAGAATAATTTACGAAGAATTCCCGAGATATCGCGATCGCAAAATTCGATGTCGTATCGCAACGCACTGGACCTGGAAAAGTTTTACAGAAATAAGGAGACCTAACTTCGCGCACGCCAGTTTACAAATGAATAATACGGAATAGAGATCCATAAAAGGTAAGATAACTGCATCATTAGCAAGACAAAATGCCAAAGAATAATTTAATATCACTTTTTACTTAAAATTTTGATGACATCGTCTCTCGAAAAAGGAATTCTAGACCCTGGACGGCAGGTTCAGTTTTTTTTTTCGGAACAGACGCAAAATGCTGCAAAATTTGCCGATTTTTCTTCAATAATTTCACAATTCCTTCCCAAATGTCAAACAAAAGTTAGTCATAGGGTAAATTTAGGTTGCTCTTTCCGTTGGTGCCATCAGATTTTCACAATCTTTTCTAGTTTTTGAGATATGACCCTGTGCGCGAACTTTGAACCAGCGCGAAGTTAGGTCACCCTATATAAAATTACCTTCACAATAAGGTATGTTTCCAAAAAATCATCACAGAGTTGCATTTAACCTACTTTTTGACTGGTTGACAACGGACTATGTGCCCATATAAATTCTAACATTCGGGATGATGAATTACCTATTCAGAAAAATTTGAGCCGGTCTGAGGTCAGTCTGGCCAGTGTGACTGCACCATTATTATGGTATAATGCAATATAATGTTACTTTTTTTTCTGAAGTTATATAACTATTCAAAATGATTTGGGCTACACAATTCAAGCTTCTTCTAAAATGCTTCGAATACCAAAGTAATATTTTATATAAAATCGAATCTGATACGACTTCTTTTATGCTTTTTCGTATTCATACTTAGAAAAGAATCAAGGGGGAGAAGCAAAAAAAAAAAAAAAAAAAAAAAACATGGTCGCATTCTTACTAAGTATGAACAGACAGTCCCAGGAATATGATTTGATTATAATACTATTTATTTTTGTTCTTCTTCTGTGATGTCTACATAAATGTTAATAGGTCCTGTATCATCACAGAATGTTTGTATTTAGGGTATCATACATAAGGGTTTCAAGCGATAAGATTTAGCTAGTAAACGTTTAGACGTGATAGTTAACTCATGAATTAAACATCAGTGTGTTGAAAACAAGACATACATCACTTCTCATGCACATTTTCGCTTCAGGGTGTGGTACCTGTAGATATCGAAAGTCTTGACTGTGTGTACATATACGAATGGAAAATAAACATGACATTTGAAAAATCTACCTCTCCCTTCCCACCTTCTCCTCTCTCTCTCTTTCTCTCTCTCTCTCTCTCTCTCTCTCTCTCTCTCTCTGTCTCTCTCACACACACCTTCCCACACGCACATGCATCCATGCCCATCCGTGTATACGTAGGTCGTGTATGCACGCAATCTTCAAGAAAGGTTGTTGTTTTTTGGAGAACAAAGTGCTACCAAGCGGCAGAAAATCGTGATTCGGGAGAGTAAAAACAGATTATTGTTTTTCGAAGCGTGATGTATTTTCGTAGGATCTCCATTAACCATGAGGTCAGTGGAATACACTTCTATCAAAGAAAAGCCACTTGGTCACCATTCTGATCTACAAATCAACCACATGTAGACATCCAAATGTTAAAATGTCAAATACAACATAATAAATCAGTGTGACGTTACTGCATGAGAACAAAATACAGAATTAGCAGACTACATCAACATTGCCTCTATCGTATTTGTGATCGGTTACTTGAGTTCATTTCTTTGCAAGGATGGAAAGTTCCCTTGCAACTACACGAATATATTCTTCCAACTTGCATCAAGAATTCAGGCCCGTCAGTGTACAGGATATTGAGAAACTTAGGGAATTCAGTTTATTGAATACCCTCCCAAATGTCCATTCACTTCTTTAGAAGAATGATAAGGGTAACAGGTTGAAATGACATATAAAAGGAAAGTTAAAATGGTATTGAAACTCATGCAAGATGAAGCAAGAAGGAATAGAGAAGATGACGGTGGAGAAGAAGGAGAAACATAATAATGATAATAAGAAGATTATGAAAAAAAAAAACAAGAATGAGGTCCAGCAAAGAAAAAAGAAGAAGGAGAAGGAGTAAAGAAGAAGGAGAAGAAGAAGAAGAAGAAGAAGAAGAAGAAGAAGAAGAAGAAGTAGTAGTAGTATAAGTATAAGAAGAAAAAGAAAAAAGGAAAACGGAGGAGGAGGAGGAGGAGAAAAGAGAATGAAAGAAGGGGAATAAGGAGAAGGAGAATGTAATGAAGATAATGATAAAGGATGTGAAGAGAGGACAATTTTGATGTGTGACAGGTATCAAACCAAACGAATGATGAATGTCGAATCTGACTTTTTATTCTCTGCTTCTTGCTCGAAGAGCTCCAGGCGATTAAATCACCGTCATATAAAATAGAAGAAGAAAATTGCATTTGTGCGTGCAAATTGACATTTTACAACGGGGAGCATTGGTAGCCTGTAGCTTTTTTGCCCTTTTCACTAATTCTCAGTCTTTCTCTTATTCTCTTATCTCATTATTTTCACGCCATGCGTTGCATGCATTCAATCCAGACCTGTCTTACTACATGTTCCCCATAGTGCTCATTTTCAGTTTGTATTCCTGTATTTTCACCTGTTTATTTCATTTTTGTATTATATATAACTATATATATCTACCTTTTTATATATATATATATATCTACCTTATGTTGTCAGGTTGTATATATAAAAAAAAATTGATTCATACTTTTCCTGTACTTGTTGAATAACATTTTCTGTTAGTTTTTCTACTCGTGTTAGAAATATTAATAACAGCTACTTTTTTTTGTGTGTTCTGTTGTTTGTAATGTAACTTTGTGTACCTAATCATCCTAATGTAAAAAAAGACAAATAAAAGAATATATAATATAACTGATTCATACTTTTGCTAATCATGTTAAATAATGTCGATTGTGACTTGTTTTGTTTAAAAATAGTACATTGTTTCATATCACTGAAGTTCAACAAATAATGTACACATACCACTCACCCCTACGAACATTATATGATTTCACCTGTCCAGAGAGATCTAATTTCATGTCTCTGAGAGTGCTCAGCCTCACAATTCTCTTTCTTTATATTAAATACATCACCGGGTCCTGCCCTTCTGCCCTTCTCTCTTTCTCATGCTCTATCCTTTCCCCCCCCCCCCCCTCTCTCTCTCTCTCTCTCTCTCTTTCATAACTTATTAATGCATAATCTTATTTAATGCCCCATTCATTTTATTTTTATTTTCCATATCCACCTTTCCTTCTTTCTCTTGGTGTTCTGCATTTTTGCGCCGTCATTCTTCCTATCCCCCCTTTTGTTACCTCTCCCTTTCTTTTTCATCCCCCCCCCTCTCTCTCTCTCTCTCTCTCTCTCTCTCTCTCTCTCTCTCTCTATCTCTCTTCCTACTTCTCCTGTCTATCTTTCTTTTCAGAACGTTCCAGAGGGGAGACGGGGTACGGTGGCCTATAGTTACTTGAAGAAAAAAAGGAAAAGGTTTGCTCTTCCATAATATATACAAACAAAGACGGGACAGAAAGAGTCGTCTTGTGAATAATGTATATCTTTTTGTCTTTTGATATCTAAGGCGTAGTTTGTCCTTAGATATGAAACCTATACGAATCGCAATGAAATAGTATATCTTAGTTTTTCTACCTACTATGAATAATAGCCTTACAATATTACCTCGATACGACCACTGTGCTGAAGGTTATATGATGATAGTTCTCTTCCATTATACATGTTTTCTTCAAGATCGTTACATATCATGTTTCGCTACATCATCTCATTCTCGTCTTTACTCATGTTACCTCAAGTCACCTTAGCAAATTTTAACAACTTTTTTTTTCATGTGTACCATATCATTATGATTTTCTTGATAAAGGCCGTTGGTCTTTCTCCAATACACTCTCTTTTCCTTTCGTGAAATTGATACAACTTTGCATTCATAATATTTAAGCCTACCGTCTGTTACAATGCAAGATAGAGTTAGGAAAATGATGAAATAAACTTTAAAAAGTATATTGCATCAGTTTATTTAGGGTTCTGTAAAGAAGGTATAGTTAATGCATCATAGCCAGTAAGTTCGTTTTATTTTCTCAGATTTTTGACGCTCCCTGGCGTCTTCGTCATGAGGAGAAGATGAAAATTTGAGGAAATGAAACGAACCTATACTGGCTACAATGCATGCTATGCCCCTTCCTTGATATAGGTGTGTGTGGGTGTGTGTGGGCGGGTGCGTGTGTGTATGTGTTTCAAATCTTCTGAATGTTTATTGTTGTTGTTGTTTTGAATATTCATTAATCAAAGTGTTTCATTTTCTTTTACCTTTATTTTATCATCATATCACTGTCTTGAAAATACCCTCTGCATTCTTGCATGGTAAGCTTGATTCCATGTAAAATAATCTGTATCTGCTCTGTAAGTGTATTTAGTTCATGAAATTGCAAAGGGTAGTATATGCTTGTATTGGAGTTGAATAAATTGAAGTACATGTACCTGTAGGTAATATCCTTGATAACTGTAATTTTAATCATCATTATAATTTACTATTTTACAGCGACATGTTGACAGCGGGCTGTGGTTTATTCGTAAGTTATCATTTTAAATGTATGCATGTTCTTTGCATGCCCCCTCCCCTTCTCATCTAAAAATTGGTTATTGGTTTGTTTTTATCTCATAAACCATGCATGATTGTAAGTAAGTAACCAGAGGATCGACGGCTGTAAGTCCTCTCCGAGGGACCTGTTAATGAGGTTTATTTCCTTACCAAAGGGCACAGCTAGCGCATCACTTGGTTTTGAACCCAAGTCACCAGATTACGAGACTAGTGCTCTACCAACGGAGCCTCCTATCTAAACTTTGATATATCTAGATATGCTTCACATCCATCACATCGTATTTTGATGGGCTTTATAATGGAGAGCGTATGATTTGTTATTATACCAAAGATCTTCACTTTTTTTAAAGATTTCTTTTATTTCTTCCATTTTTCAAAACAATATCTTCACAAATAATCAAGGTAACAAAACATATAAAAGTATTATACACATGCCAGAAGCATTATATACAGAAAAACATTACATTTTAATACATTGAAATAAACTATAAACAAATAAGTTGAACATAGAATTTTACACGCATGATCATATTCATAGTATAAGTGGATGGAAGTTTATATAAAATGTTAATTTTATAATCGATGAAGTGAAAATAATTCTTCATCGATCATTCTTGCACTCCTTCAGTATAACAGTAGCATTTGGGGATTTCGATGTAAAAGTGAAGAATTTTTCAAACCGTAGACACTAACTAACTGTTCTAATCACGGACGCGAGAGGGCGCTACTTCAGAATATGTCACAAAAAAATTAAGTGGTATGAAGATTACATACCTCTCAAGTTTGATTGTTGTTCATATATATGACTCAAACAAAACAAGTTTTAAAAGGTGGTCACATTCATTATCCAAATAATGAGATTGGAAGAAAGGTAAGCGGCCAATATGTATAGAGCACAGCTGAACTGGCCAATATTGACAGCGGCGCCTCACATGTGAATCACCCCCCCCCCCCCCCCTCAATATAGTTTCATCCTTATAGTCTAAAAATGCAACACTTAGATCTTTTTTCAGTTTTCTGCTCCTTTCCATTATGTTCAGGTCAGTAAACATGGTAAAAGCTGTAGGTCTAGCCACATGTATTTGTGCTTGTAGCCTACTTGTCCATCCATGGCAACCTCAACCTAAAGAAATGAGAATCTCTCTCATGGATTTCAGAATTTAGTCTCTGGACGTCCCAGATCCTGGTCTTGTCTCCTACATAATAGACAGATTCGGTTTGATTGAGGTAAAAAAAAAAAAAAAACAACTGGACAAACAGTCCGAAGACTGAAAAGTCAAGTGTACATAATTATTTACAAAAACAGATGACATACAATAATAATAAACAGTAACTGAATTTGTAAACAAATTTTCGTCTTAAAGATCGTAAAATCGTCAAAAGAAGTTAAAGATCGTATGTTCAATCTGTAATGAAAATCACAAGTCAGAAAAGAAATGGAAACAGCGGGATTCAAACCTGCCATCTACTGCTTGCCAGACAGCGACTTAACCGCCAGGCTATTCTGGTTCACGACCAAGTCACGATGAACTGGAATCAAATACCCAAGATCCTCTTCTTTCTGACTTATTAATATGCAACGGTCCGCCGTGGACAATTATAGATAGTAAATGAAGAAACTTAATGGGATTATGGGAGAAATTTATAATTTGTAAAAAAAAAAAAAAAAAAAAAAAAAAATCGGCATTACTCCCAGTGTTAAAGATCGTATGTTCGATCTGTAGTGAAAATCACAAGTCAGAAAAAAAACTGAAGCCAACGGGATTCGAACTTGCCATCTACTGCTTGCCGGACAGCGACTTAACCACCAGGCTATTCTGGCTCACGGCCAAGTCACGATGAACTGGAGTCAAATACCCAAGATCCTCTTCTTTCTGACTTATTAATATGCAACGCTCCGCCGTGGACAATAGATAGTAAAAGAAGAAGTTTAATGGGATTATGGGAGAAATTCATAATTTGTTAAAAAAAAAAAAAAAAAAAAATCGGCTTTACTCCCAGTGTTAAAGATCGTATGTTCGATCTGTAATGAAATAACAGATAAACTAACTAAATTGTGAACATGTAAAATACCATTCTAAAACATAAATAGCCTGGTAATTATAAGCATGTACACAAGAAAGAGAAACAGAAATTAATAGAGAAAGTAAAGAAGTAAAGGGGAGCAGAGAGAGAGAGAGAGAGAGAGAGAAGAAAAAGAAGAAGAAGAAGAAAACAAGGCAAACGCCAAGCGTTGTCTCGCCTGCATATTGCAGTCATGAAGAGACTGCATGTCAAAACTATGCTATATGACTTCTGAGGCTGTCAGCAGTTTAGGGGGTGAATTGTGGTTCTGACAGTTTACATATGCAATAATGGTATAGGCCTACTTTATCCCTAGGAAATCAGATAACACTAAGAATGCTGTTAATACTATGAAGCTATAATTATTTCCATGCAAGTAAGGAAATGAATGTTAGTGAAAAAGAATGTAACTGATAATAATGTGAGTAAAATTGTAAAATTAAATTAATTATTAAGGTGTTATGGCAAACTTATTGTTTGAAAAATGGTATGAATTTGGTGATTCCACGTCAAAGCTATAGAAAGTTATTAGGTGTACAACATAGCACAGTGCCAGTTATGAAAAGTTCATTGACCTTTGACCTTTGACCTTAATCAAATTCAACTCACATTCGAACTTGACCTGCACCTTCAAGAGATGGACCTCTCATATGAATTTGGCAATCCTACCTCGAAGGTATAGAAAGTTATTGTGTGTACAACAAAGCACAGTGCCAGTCATGGAAAGTTCATTGACCTTTGACCTCTGACCTTATTCAAATTCAACTCATACTCAAACTTGACCTGTGCCTTCAAGAGATGTACCTCTGGTATAAATTTGGTGATCCCACCTCGAAGCTATAGAAAGTTATTGTGTGTACAACACAGCACAGTGCCAGTCATGGAAAGTTCATTGACCTTTGACCTTTGACCTTAATCAAATTCAACTCACATTCGAACTTGACCTGCACCTTCAAGAGATGGACCTCTTGTATGAATTTGGCAATCCTACCTCGAAGGTATAAAAAGTTATTGTGTGTACAATATAGCACAGTGCCAGTCATGGAAAGTTCATTGACCTTTGACCTTTGACCTTATTCAAATTCGACTCATATTCGAACTTGACCTGCGCCTTCAAGAGATGGACCTCTGGTATGAATTTGGTGATCCCACCTTAAAGCTATAGAAAGTTATTGGGTGTACAACACAATTGTTGACGACGACGCCGACGCCGACGCCGCCGACGACGCCGACGACGACGCCTACGCCGACACCGGAAATAGTGATACCTATGTCTCGCTCCGCTACGCAGGCGAGACAAAAACATAAAAGACAAGAAGGAAATTTTAAAGAGAAGAAGAAGAAGCATACAAAGGCAAGAGAAAGAGGAAAAGAAATAAAAAATAAACACAGAACAATACAAAATTGACCAATAAAACAAACGTAGCGACGATATTTTGGAATATTCACGACGTGTCGCGAATATTCCAAAATATCAAATTGAAATTATAAAAAAAAAACATGATAAGGCAAATCAATAATAATAATACATGTAATAATAATATTAATATTCCGTTATTGTATAGCACATATCACATTATCTAACGCCTCTATGCGCTTCTAAAGGACTGTCCGGCTTTAGCCCGGCAGCCATTACAACGCACAAGCATTTCAAGAAATAAATTCCTGCCAGGTACCCATTTACCTCACCTGGGTCGAGTGTGGCAAATGTAGATGAATGTCTTGTCAAAGGACTTTAGTGCTGCGGCAGGGATTTGAACCCCGTACCTTGTGGTTCAAAGTCCGGAGACTTATCCACTGGACCACAACACCTCTACTTTCTTAAAATCTTTCATAAGATTAGACAATGTATTAGATTCAATTACAAGCTAGCTAGAGTGTTCGTCCTCTGCTGTCCACATAATAAACTTGCCACTTTAAGAGCGAAGCAAACAAGAAAACAAAAATGAGAATTTTTTCCTGAGCATACAGTATTTATGCAAGTGTATGATTGTTAAGTATGTGTATGATTGTTTTGTGTCCATTTCTAGCTGAAAAAATCCCTGGTTTCGAACATACAGACCAAAATGGCGTTCCCGTGAGGGTTGATACGGGACAAATGGTTGAATAATAACGATCCTGTAAACTACGGGACATCTGGGCCCTCTTGCATAAAAAGTTGCGATTAAACGCAAATCAAAAAATTATAAGCGCAAGTCCCAATTCTGTTTTAATAATCTGAGTTGCGTTTAATCGCAACGTTTTATACAAGAGAGGCCCGAACACAAAGGTTTGCGATCAATCGCAAATGTAAAACGATCAATCTGATTGGTCCAGGGTCACCTTTTTGAACGAGATGCGCATGAAATTCTTCTTGTTCTTTGTTTTGTTGTTACTGCTATTTTAGTGTATACCCCTCCCCCCCCCTCTCTCTCTCTCTCCCTCTCTCTCTTAATAATCATATTTATCCCCTTCTCTTTCTCTCATTCTCCTCAGACTCCCCTCCAATGCTCTCATCGTCCTCCAGTCTTTCCCCTTTTTTTTTCTTTGTTCTTTTCCCTTCAGTTATCTGACCCAGACAGCTTACAATATACATTGCTAGGTTTTGTTGTTTTTATTCTATTGTTTCTCTTTGTAAATTCGGCGTATTTTTTTGTATGACCTACTATTATTTTCCTTCCTCTCTCAACAATTTTTCTCTTTTTATCTTTTTTATCTTATGTATCTGTATCTGTATCTGTCCGTTGTCGTACAATCACCAGCATCTGGTTGTCGCGTACGTTTGGGTTTATGGGGTCAAGCGCTAAACACAGTTAATTTTGGTAATGTGCTTTGGAGACAAGGGTGTTGATGTCCAAACTTTCAAGTTTGAGTTTGAATACTCCTACGTCTTTAGAATTTCTGACATCCTCAGAGAGAAGGTTCCATTCTGGGATGGTCTTGGGATACAGGGAGTGTCGGTAGCAGTCTTTATTTGTTCTTATAACATTGTATTTGAGAGTTCCCTTTTGTCTTGTTCGATATCTACAACTGGTTGGGTTTTGAGATTGAAGGTGGGCTGATATGTTGGAGGGTACAAATCCATGTGTCTCTTTGTACAAAGTTGTCAGTCTAGCCTTACTTCTGCGGACTTTCAATGTGTCCCACTTTAGTTTTTGTAGCATCTTGGTGACACTAGATTCCCTACTGTAATCCTTCAAAGTGAATCTAGCCGCTCTATGTTGAACCCTTTCTAATTTGTCCTGGTCTGATTTGTGTTGTGGATCCCAAACTGCTGCACAGTATTCCAACCTTGGTCGTATTAGAGATTTGTATGCAATGTCCTTTGTACGAGTACTGCAAGAGTGCAGATTTCTCTTTAAGAGTCCCAACATCCTATTGGCTTTTGATGAGATTTGGTCAATATGAGTTGACCAACATAGGTCCCTTGATAACTCCACACCGAGATAGGGATGATGTTGCACTTCTTCTAATGTGACATTACCGAGCCTGTAGCTGATTTGGATTGGTTTTCTCTTATGTATTCAAATTAGGAAGACCACTGTGATTGTGTATCTTTATGTTTTATCATTATTTTGTCATCTTGTACGTATTAGTTCTCAGTGTTTTATCATCAATTTTGTTTTATTGTGTTTTGACTTGTTTCATAATGATTTGATTCATTATTACACGTGTATGATATGTGTAGACATGATGGATGACTTTTCATTTTTAGTGAAAAAATGCAAATTTTCTGATTTTTTATATAGATTATTATGGAGAATAGTAAGTGATTGAAATCATCAACTCATGAGTTGAATATTCATATCGACTGTTCAAGAACTGTTTTGCGATAAAACTGTAAGACTTTGAAAATTAATTGATTTCTTTTTTTTTTTTGCGTCCGATCATCGAGTTTTCACTGTTTTGTTTGGATTTTATTATTGTTTATTGAAATGAACTTCATCTTTCTTGTGGACTTGGCCTTTAAAAAATGTATAACGTTAGACTGGTGAAAGTGTACTTTTAAAACAAAAGCTATGTATGAAGCACCTTCAGGGCCTATGAACTTGACTCCCTGTTTGGGCTCTTTCACAAACGTCGGAGGGGGGGGGGGGGGAATATTTTTCTGACACATCGAGGATACCATATCAAATTTCAGACAATGGCGTACATCGGTGCCAAAACACTGTAACAGGAATGTAAACAACTTTATTATTCTGTACACCATTCTGCATTTTGTCAGCAAAGATTGTAGTTGACAGACGATTAAATGGTAGTCGATGGTAGATTAAAAAGTTCTGCGTCATGGGGGATCCTAAACGAAGTGACTACTCGCCGTTATTGACGCCTCTAGGTAAGTTAAAAATGTGAGAAATATGTGTTCAGTCCCACGCATGACCATTTTTGGTTGCTGCAGAATCTGAAAAGGCTTCGTTATCACACCAGCTACGGTACGCTGGCACATTGTAGCATGGGTAGTGGTCGATGCCATTGGTATTCTGATTTCTGTATCTATATCTATATGGGGCATAATCGTGTTTCAGGCCCCACTCAATTAATGCATGGTGAGTGGGGCTGATGCCCACATACATCAGATCGATTAGATCTATCTCTCCTGAAATTAGACCACAGCTAACTAGGACAGAAATAGAAGACGACGGCCTTTCACAATATTTTGAAAAGAATGTGTTGATCGATCATTGCGTTTAATCATCATTATCTTCTTTTAAGACTCTCTTATATATACTCGTGGTAACAGCCCCACCAAACGCGATTCAAATATGATTAATACAGCATCGGGGCTGATGAGCACAGTATATATACTCGTGTTTACGGCCCCACCAAACGGGATCCAAATGTGATCAACACAGCAGCGGGGCTGATGCCCATCAGCCCCACTGCCGTTATAATCAGTTCATAATCCCGTTTGGTGGGGCCGTAAACACGAGTATATATTAGGGAGTGGTCAATCGAGTAATGTTAAAAATGTGAAAATGTAAAAATGAGTTTCATGATCGATCAACTATTGAACGAATAATAAAACGTAGGCCTAATACTTCGTGGGGGAATCAGCCCCACATTCAAACTATATTAGAGGTGGGGCCTGAAACACGATATTGCCCTATATGGTTTTTTTCAGCAACATATCAACTCTGACACATCTTGCTAACCTCTACGTAGTAGGGTGTTTGAAGTCACAGTGAAAAGTGTCAGCTTAAAACTTAATTCAATTCAATTCAATTCAATTCGGTTTATTAGATATAAAACAGAATACAATGCTGTAGTCCGAAGACTAATTGTGCAAAGTTTACATTGAATATTATTTACATTTGAAGATTGTATATATATATTTTTTAAAAAAATTCACATATAAATGAGAAACAGTTGGTTGATTGAGTCATGCATAAGTGAGATTTCAGTAGATAATAGTACTAGCATGGGATTCAATTAATTGTGTATTGGGGGAAAAACTGTTTAAACTTAAAATCATACAACAAAAAGGTCAGAAAAATAATTCAGATTTGATTTCTATTATGAAGTTATGAAATAAAGATTTAGAATCCAGTTATTGCAACATAATTAATCATAGTTATAGAACATTTAAATAAAAAAAACACAACCATTGAGATATGAAGTCCATGAAGAATGGAACAGAGATTACTTTGGGGTATGGGATTGAGACTGATAAAATAATTCATGATAATCCTGAAGAAAATCAAAATTGACAATTAATGAGAACTAATACATGCATATAAATTAAAAATCATTCACATAGCTAAAAATTTACAACTGAGCATTGATCAGTTTGACAAGTGAGGGTACACTTGATTTCCTATATCGTTCAGTTCTACAGTATAAGGAAGGTCCAAGTGATGAGAATTCCTCAGTCTACCTCGCGAGACATGCTGCTGTTCAGCAGGTAGCAAATGACGATGTCGCGATGAGACAAGGATTGACTTGGCAAAGTTGGTCAGCAGGTCTTTTCTTCTCTCGGCAAGGGAAGGAATGTTAAATCTGCTCAGGAGTTCATCATAATGATGTTGGTAAGGGTACGATATCATCCTGAGAGCCCTACGTTGTACCCGCTCTATACTGTCTGATTGCTGAGTTGTCAAACTACTGCTTAAAAGCATGCGATTCAGGGGAAAAAATGGCACAATTTGGGGGCAAATTCATCATGAAATTAAAATGTGATCTGAATTAATTTTCATCTCATATTTGGAATGTATGGAAAGAGAAAATTCTGGTCATCCTTTTGACCCTAAGGCATGTAAGGACAAGGTTTTAGGCTCACTAGAAATAAAAATACAAGATGAATTGTAAACCCTTATAAACTGTGTGTATTCAGATTGCCATTTCCCATGTGTTTCCTATGGGAAACTGAAGTTTTCTGTTTTACACAATTGTTGTCACTTTTTCTCAATTTGCACTGTGATCTGATATTCAAACATATAAAAAAATTCACACCATTAGAAAGATTGTAAAATTTCCTATCTGGTCATGAAAAGGACAAGTTTTTGACATTAAGTATATCTATAAATCCATATCGGACCTCGGAAGCTCAAAATTTGCATTCGTGTGTGTGCCATTTCTTAACTACATAGCCTATGGCAGGAAAATGCTGAAAAATGGTCCAATTTTGAAATTGGACCAAATCATTTTTTTCTCCAGACACCCTACTAGTGTAGACTTCTTTATTCAAAATCTGCTAGCTCGAAGTAGATCTAACAGTTAAAACAGAAGAACAAACAAACCCAGTGAAAACTGGTTCAGAAACTGGATAAAACTCACTAATAATAATATAGTCTAGTCTAATGTTTGTTGACATGATGTCTTTTGTAATGCAGATTGAAAATGGTGGCTTCTTCTAGTGCAAGTACCTCCTCTGTGTAGAGTATTGTTGTACTTTATGCGGTGCTGTGCCTGTGAACTGATGTGCTATGCTGCATAATTATGTGATCCTCATCTCTTGCCTATGGCTATAGATGCCATAGAGCTGACATGAACCAGATCTACAAAATCATGCATGGCACATATCATGTAGATGAACTTGATCATATGCGCTTCTTTGACTGTTCATCTATGAAGAGAACTCGTGGCCATGGCCATCGGTATAAGATCAAGAAATAAAAAAAGAGTAGGCCTAGACCTAAAGAAAATAAGGTGAAATTGAAAGAATCCATTTTTTTTCTCAGAAAATTTGGGTGGCTGTTGCAAGAGGAAGTCTTTCCAAGATTGCAAAGAAGCAAGTCTACTGAAAGCTCAGACATGGTTCCTTTTCAATTCACAGAGATGTATAAATAAATGGAATAGCCTTCCCTCTGATGTGATGGGGAGCATGTCACTGAATAGTTTTAAGTCCAATTTTGGTCATTAAGCAAAGACAAATTTGATCCAGAAGAATCCTTTGCCTGCCCATGTTCTTCAACTGCTGTACAGCACCACTGAAATCCCAGTCTGGATCCTTCATCAGATGTCAACGAGAGGCAAATAAGTTTTTAAACTTTAAATGCCTACATGTACATCCGAGGTATAATCCAAGGTATAATAAGGTATAATTAATAAGAATACAAGTGACTGCCGTGCTGAAAGTGCCTCATATGCAAGTAAAAACAACTTCTCCAACACATTCTTTCATAGTGATAGTACATGTACCAGCTGTCTTTTGAAATGTTCTAATGAAGGAGCTGGTTCCACAGGCAGGTGGCACTGGGAGAGAAGGAATTTTGGATGCTGGAGATTCTGCAGAGTTGCTGTCTGTATTGAGCTTGTCTTCGTCCAGAAGACTGTGTTGTTTGGTAGATGTATGGTGGTTCAGAAGGAATGGCAATAAGTTCATGTATGATTCTACAAAGCATGATGTCTTTCAGATGAGCTCTTCTTTCATAGAGAGTCTGCCATTTCAAAGAGTGGAGCATCTGGGTTACACTGTGTCTTGGATGATAGTCTCCTTGGGTGAACTTAGCTGCTCACCTCTAAACCATTTCAAGTTTCATGATTTGGTCTTGGCTGTGCGGGTCCCAGGTGTAGTCAAGAATGGAAAGGACATATGGACATATCAAGTAAGCCCATCGTTTGACTTTCATGGGGCAGTTGTGTAGGTTTTTTTTAAAAGAAATCCTCATGTTCCTGTTAGCTTTCTTGCAGATGTAGTCCACATGTGGTTTCCAGCTGAGTTTTTAGTTGATGTGCACTCCCAGGTATTTGTATATAGATGCAAGATAATCCATGGACATGTATTTTCCGATGTAGTGCACCGGCAAATATTCTCACAAAATTTCCAGTGATGCTAAATGTCAAGGCATGTCTTGAATGCCTTTACATTTATCATCACTGGAAATGAGCACCATTGATCCACTCGTGTCTGCATGTTTTTTTTATTCACAAGGTCGGACAGTTTTTGCAGTAATAGTTTTTGTATGGAGGTATCTGTAAGGAGGTTTCCACTCCAATGAAACTCATCGCACAAGCATGATCGGTGAAAAAGGGAGCCTTCTTTGCTATAGTAGGGCTGCCACATACATATGCTGTTGACCAACAAATGTTCAGATTGATTTCTAGGCACCTTATCAGTAGAATCAATAGTTAAAGGCATTGGCTAACATTTTTATGATTTTAAAAAATCTTGTTTTGTTACTTGAAAATGGGATAAACATATTAAAGGGTTATAGTGTAAAAATACCAGTCTGAAAGTTTCAAAGTATAATATCCACAGGAAGTATTTTTAAATATAAAAAATGTGAACCAATGTTTGGAAAATATACGAGGGTCGGTTGCACAGAATAGACATAAGGAGTGCGCATGCGCGTATGACTCACCTTACCGTACTGTGTGTATTGGCGTATCACGCGGCGGGAGGCACATAACGGCATTTTCAAATTCAAGCAAAGTAGTCCTCTTAGTGATTGTCTTGTGAGACGAAGGATAATAAAATCGCCGTTTGCGTCTAACTTACACTTATTCATTCCAAATTATGGTTGGTTTCAGGGTTTTTGAGTACAAATACAAGTAATCATACACATGTTTCATCTTAGTTTGAGAATTTTTTAAATCAGCTACTCAAAAAGTTAGCCAATGCCTTTAATTACTGATTTCATTGTACGAATTATGTTTTCAAACATTGGTGAGTTGAATTTATTGCACAGTATGTATGTAATTTATGTTTGTGTTAGTATAATTTTTAAATCATTTAAATTAAATGCTGATTTTGAGTAAAATGTTGGTGACTTTTGTACAGTGTTATTTGAAAGTGTTAGGGTGCATGACCACGTCAGTGTGTACATGGCTAAAGGCGGATTGCCGCAAGCTGAGCAGCTTCGTCCCCGCCCTGGCCTTCGCTCATCTGGCCTTACTCTCCAGACGCCCATTACACATCTCAAGGGTTATGGGGACCGGTGTTTCTCCTCTATTGTTCCTCGCCTGTGGAACTCCCTCCCTTCGTATCTTTGTGAAATTGACAGCCTAGATCACTTCAAAGCTTCGCTCAAGACTCGTATCTTTCATCAGACATTTGAATGCTAACTTTATTGGAGGAGCCAGCACCTTTGAATGTTTTTTTAAACAGATATATGGCGCCATACAAATGCTGTGAATCATCATCATCATCATCAAGCTGCCCGCTGTGTTGCCTAGTCTCACAATCACAAAGTACGCTGTATTCCATTTTTTTCAGGGCACAAGTAGAGTGTAAGGTTTCTACTGCTGCAACTACTACGTTAAAATTGCTTCCTTTATGTCTGCATTAAATACATAAAAGGTATTACTCATCTTTTTTTTTAAAGGCTCTGGGTTCATGACAGAAGAGGACTATAGAGTGCAATATTGGCCACAGCTAGAGGGGGCTGTTCAGATGCTTCTTACTCAGGAGCCTGGAGTTTATATGAAGATATCATATGAACAGATGTACAGGTATGGCTTTTCAATGGTTTGTATTGGGTTCATTTTTTTTATCAATAATTTTTTTTCCATCAGCTGCTGTTAGTGATGTTTCATTTTGAATTGTGTAGATTTATTGCAATTAAGTGCAATATGATAAGTATTATTATTATAAAGTATTTGCCATCACCTGCGCCTGGGAGGGAAAAACAAATTTAGTCACTGTGATCCAAGGGTTTTTCCTCTCAATATAACTAATTGGGCTGTGCATGTGTACCACTACATTGGGGTTTCCCCCTACTCTTCTCAAAATAGTGCAGTGGGTTCTTAATGGGCAAAGATGGTGGCTATCCTCAACATGGAACCCCCATGTAATGTCCTGTCCAAAGGGCAGAGTGTTTCCACGGTAACACAGCCTGGATCTGTGAAACAGGAGAGGGGCACATAAATACAACAAAAGCTTTAATCATCCATCAGGGTGGATTCGAACCCATGATGATCTGTGGTTCGATGGGCAGATGATATACCGACTGACTTTCAAAGTATACATTTCACCCATTAGAATGACTTCCGATTTTAATATTTAATAGAATAGATATAATGATTGAAAAATATTTCTTTTCTCTACGGTTTTTCATTTTTGCACATGTGTTCTCATATTAAGCATTGCTTCTCAGTGAAAAGTATTGCTCATGGATTATGTTTTTTACAGTTGTGTGTACAAGTGTGTTTGTCAACAATTTGCTGAGAGGATGTACTCTGATTTACGTAATACCATCACATTACACCTTCAACATATGGCAGTGCAATTACAGGTAAAAAAAACATTCTTTATTCTCACATCATTTTCATTCAAACAACCTAGCAGTCCTCATACATTATTATGGAGTTTGTCCAATATATGAAGAGTTTGAATGCAAAAAGACAGTATATCCCTTTATTTCAAATTGAAATATTTGATCAAGAAAAAAGATTTAAATAAAACCAAACACACAAACAAAAATATATGCTACTTTCAACCATAACTTCAACAATGTACCTTTTATGTTTAAGCAATATATCATTTGAAAAGTATTATTTTGTACTATGCCATGGTGACCTTACATTGAAATGTGAAAAAATGGCATTTATTGTTTTTGCACATAAAACCTTGATATACATATGTACAAACCGTTGTTGTATTAGATGATTTAAATCTATTGAATGGATAAATACAATGAAAGAGGGAGAAAGAAGGCAATTAATTAAAAGCTAATAAAACACATAATCACAAAAAAATAATGTTTAAAAATGTATCCCATAAAACAGTGTAAGGTGAAATATTAACCATAGAAAAACCAGATGCTCTTGTCCAGTGGCCATATAAAGGCATCAAAATGTGAATATATCAAGCTTTTAGAAATGAAGAAATATGCAGAAAATTTTGCTCAAATTGTTAAACTCTGAAATGAAAAAAAAAATGCATAACATTCCTTATCTTCCTTGTTTAGAATTGAATAATAATCTTTTCTTTCAACAGAATTGTTCTGAAAGTCAAGTACTGGAGCAGTTTCATCACATAGTAAAGCAGTATACTCAGGCACTTGGTGGTATTGTACCCATATTTAATTACATGGTAAGACTTCAGTGAAATTCATTGTACATGTTCTGTATATGTAATTACATGGTAAGACTTCAGTGAAGTTTGAAGGCATTGTACCTACATGTTTATGTAATTACATGGTAAGACTTCAGTGATGTTTGAAGGCATTGTGCCTACATGTTTATGTAATTACATGGTAAGACTTCAGTGATGTTTGAAGGCATTGTGCCTACATGTTTATGTAATTACATGGTAAGACTTCAGTGATGTTTGAAGTCATTGTACATACTTGTATATCTAATTACATGATAAGAACTTCAGTGAAGTCATCGATGACATGTACATGTTATAGCTCAGTGAATATGCAAAAATAGCTAATTATGCATTTGAAAATGTGGCTTCCATTCAGTGAGTTTAGTAATATTAGACAGATTTTAATGAAATTTGGTGAGAAGGTACATAGTATATCTTTGAGTATGTCATCATTGAATATGCCAAATAGCTAATTACATGTACATGTGTACATGTAATTAGCTGTGTGGTTCCATTCGATAACTTTAGTAACGTTTGACAGATTTTAATGAAATTGGATATTAAGGTATCAAAGTACAGCCTAAGTTCAACTTTGGAGTATGTAGGTCAAAGGACAAATGTCATAGCTCATTGAATATGCAAAATAGCCATTTACGTATTCAAAAATGTGATTTCTGTTTGATTACTATAGTAATGTTGGACAGATTTTAATGACATTTGGTTAGAAGGTACATGTACATGAAGATATACCCTAAGTTTGATCTTCAAATATGTAGGTCAAAGGTCACAGCTCATTAAATATGTTATTATTGCTAATTATGTACATTTCTACCAGCGAGGGAATACTACGCTTTGCGTTGCCATTGTTATGATGATGATGTTGATAATGATATAACAATAATGATAATGATAATGGTTATTGTAATTGTTAGTAGTAGTAGTAACCCCTGCAGGGACCTGCAAAAATAAAAATTAATAACGCATAGAGGCAAAAATATGAAGATACAGAACTTGCAAGTACAGTACAATATATGTTTTCTGTGTACTGGGTGGCATTGTACACATATTTTATACTTGTTATTGTTCCTTTTTTCCCAGAATCGTTTTTACATAGTACCTCGCATCAAAAGTGAGCTAAGAGTTGAGTTAACGAATCTCTTCATACAGTACATAGTTGACATACACATAGCTAGAGTACTAGGTAAGTCTTCAAAGATTTTTCTCTGTCTTAACCCATTCGTGACAGGAATTATTTAAAGCCTAATTTGATCAGCTTTTATTCTTCAAATTGGCAACACCAACATTTTTCTTTTATTGCTACATTTTTCTTATAAAACATCATGTATCTGAAATAAATATAAACTGACAGAATGTATGATGAGAAGTCATAAAGTTGCCAATTTGCAGGGACAAACAGTAATTTTAACATTTTCATTGCATTGCCAATTTAAGGATTTAAATGCTTATTTTCCTTTAAAAAATTTTCAGCATCAAACAACGAATATTAACGCAACCAAAATGGGCGCAGTTTGTGTAGAATTTTTTGCTCTTTCTGCTCATGTATTTGGTATGATTTTTAGGGCTTTCCATCAAAAGATATTAGGCCAAACCACAAAATGTGGACCTCTGTCACGAATGGGTTAATTGACATACACATAGCTATAGTACTAGGTAAGTCTTCAGAGACTTTTCTCTGTCATAGTTGACATACACATAGCTATAGTACTACGTAAGTCTTCAAAGATTTTTCTCTGGTCAAGCACTATCTTTTTTTTTATTTTCATCTATTGAAAATCACTTAATCAGTCTTTAATACTTATACTGTATAAATTGTATTATTTTATAGATGCCAAGATAAATTTTTGTATAATTAATCACAGCTGCTTAGTATTTTATCTCTTGTTTGTTTATTTTGGTATTATAAACTTTCTCCAGTCTCTACTGTCACCTGTGACCTATATATTCCCATACTTTCATTTCATATACTTATATTTTCAATTTGCAGTGTATGTTATATTATCACTCTATATTGTTTTTCCTCATGCAGCCTTGCTGGAAGAGGCCCAAACCAAACCTTTTGCAGTGCACCCTAAAGTAGCCTCTGAAATCACCAACAGTCTCTACTCATTTAGCCAAGGTCAGTCATCTTCCCTAGGGAGTTCCCCTTGATGAACCTCTTGGTATTTATCCACTGTCAAGTCCAAAACACAATTCATGTGTTGCTATGTTATAATATAAACTTAGGTTAAACAATAGACGGGTAAACTCATTCTATTGCTTTGGGACATTACCGAGAGGTTTGAAAAATAAGATGCCAATCAAAATAATCAAGGCTTATCTTGATCTTCAAACAATGGTTTGTGATATGTAGGCCTCCAGACATGGACTGTTATTTAATTTATTATAAACATGTAAATTGAGAACATGAGAGTTTATTCCCAACTGTTATCCAGGTATTTATATATATGCATGTGGAGGGAGGCATGGTGAAAAGATTGTAAGCTCTCAAACAGATTTCTTTGCTTTTAGATGATAGATAGCAAGATACTAGTACATTTAACAAGTGTTCCATCTACTGGAATATAAAAAAATGAAAGGCAAAAACCAGATGAGATCTGCAGGTACGGGATGTAACCCTCAGTAATGCTGACATGCATTACACAGTGACTACACACATGTAAGACCTTCAAGGGTTATGTGTATGTGACAAGCATAACAAAGCACTTTGATTAGGGAAGCATTAGGGTGTACCTGTTCTACTATATGGCTGAATGTAGCAGTTATTTTGCTTTCCTTTCAAATATTTTCACGAAAATGTAACCAGTTTCATGCCAGTTTCCTTTTTACTCCCCAAAAATTTTTAGTATCTGAAGGTCAGGGGCAAGGGGGATTCCAGGGTTTTCCACAGGAGTGAAGTCATCTTCAGAATAATTATGCCCTGTTTTGTCAAAAATAAAGGTACCCATTACTTTGCTGCAGTTACTCAAATATATTTGCTCTATCTAACTGGGCCTTATAGATTAATTGAATTATGAAAACAATGTGATAGCAATGAAATGAAATTATTACTGTTTGATTGCAGATTATGCTCAACTAAATCCTGCATTATTTGCCAAGTACATCCCTAACATCCTACCTCCAACGAGATTAGAAGATATTCCCGTCTATATCCAGGAAACTCAAAGACTACAGCAAGAACTCACAGGGTGCCAAGAATTTAACAGGTATACTTCTAATTGTGATAGCCTTTTAGACTAGGATTGTTTCACCTGTTTTGGTATGCCTTGTTCCTACATACAACAAGTAAGGTGCTTTTTGTGTACTAAATGAATCATAAGTGACGATGAGTGATACATTACTCACTTACTAATGTGGTCAAAGATGTATGATGTTTGGAAACCCCAGGAGCTTTTTATAAGCAGTTTACCACTGTGGAATAACTTACCATTAGAAATTAGGAAGTCACCAACTGTGCAATCTTTCAAATTCAGACTTAAAACACATCTCTTCATTTAACTGTTCATTATTGTTGAACCACATCAGGAGCTCTTGCGGAAGAATATATATATATGTATATATACATAGGTTCTGTGCTCTATATATTGATATATTATATGTCTTTGAAGCAAACTTTATAATCACTTTTCTCTTGTTTTTCTTTGCAGGTTAGGTCACATAAGGAAACGCACCAATGAAGACGAGCTGATAAACAGATGACAGTACTTACTTGATGCCTCCATCTTAACTTATCAAGTAAGCAAAATAGTGTTCTACTCAATTTTCTTAAACTGTTTGTGATTTGGCATTGTTAGGTACTGACACTCCCCTCACACGAGATTAATTTGACGTAGTGCGAAAGCTCCATTGTTTCGTTGTTCCCTTGTTGCGCACATTCTAGCAGCTTGATTGCCCAAGCATGTCTGATCATGCGCTGCTCCCAGTAGTTTCAGTGCGCTTACAATAAACGTAACTAGTACATGGATCTGCGAATCTGAAAATCTGTTAACTCTTCGCCAATCCCGTACAATCCCACCATATGCAAATCTTGTCAATTGAAAAAATGATAGGTTTCAAATGCTTCAGAAAAGAAAGAAATGGAAGATGGTGACAGGTAACTTCCCAAAATGTGAAGTTGATTTAATAAACTTTTTGATGGCTCCTCTCAAATTACACAAAAATGATTTTAAAATGTGTATTTAAAGCATTGAAATGGATCAAAGTAATCGTTCTTTGAGAACCGACTATATACGGCTCCTGTATATGAATGAGTTTTACAGAGTCGTATATACTCAGCTCCCATCGTCAACAGGTTAAGTAAAAAGTTGTTTGGTACTGAAGAATCAGAGAATAGTTTTTAAAAAATAAACACTTCAGCTTTTCGACATGCACTGATCCTAGTACATGTATACAAAATGTTATCTGTTCCTTTTCAGAAATAGTTTTAAAAAGATAAACACTTCAACTTTTCGACATGCACTGATCCTAATACATGTATACAAAATGTTATTTGTTCCTTTTCAGAAAGCTTCATGAATAACTCAAAAGAAGGCAACTGCACTGTAATTTTTTTCTATAGGTTTTTTTTTTTTTGGTCACATATGTCATGATAGTTCTCTTATTTATTTTTTTAGGGGATGTGGGCAAATATATATATCTATGTTTTTGTATGAATTTGGATCTGAATGTCCATCTTACAATATTCAAATTATCTCTTATTTTATTTTTCCTATACAGATTTTATCAGCTTCTGTGAGGCTCTACCGTGTACATATTAGAAGATTTAGTTTTTACGTTGCAAGTCTAATGAAATCTTGGTTTTAAAACAGACCAACTATCCTGTTCAACTTGCCACCTACCGTGTATGCATTCATGGCTTAAAAGGTTTACAGTCTTGACTTATGTTGCAATAAAAATGTCATAAGACATACTATTATTTGGTTATAGAGTAAGCATATGTAGAGCTTATATCACATTCTAACTTGTATAGTGCACTTACAATTTAACACAAGACTATTCCTGCAGGTCATTGAAGAGATTTATCTGATTGACAATTACTGAAAAAAGGGATTTTTTTAAATCAGAAAATTTCATGTTGAATGATGTTTGTATTCCTATAGGTGTGCAGCATCTAATGATACAATCATCGGTTCTCATTGTAGATGGTGCTATTACATTTTGATGATCTGAGAGAATAGTATCCATGTTTATGATTTTGACCCAGTTTCTCCTGCTGCTTTGGTTTTTAATACTTTGAAAACACTCGTTAGTTTTGTAGATGGACTTATATTTTCAGCCTTATCAAACACAGAATATAGACAAAACAGAATGAAAGTCTTCTTCTTCTTCTCCTCCTCCTTCTTCTTCTTCCTAGTTTTGGAAAGTTTTAAATAGAGCATTATTTCCTCTTGTTCATCATCCCTGGATTTCAGATATGGACCAGATTAGCCAAATGACCCTCTCTTTAATTGCTGTACATCTTAAAAGTAGAATATGTACTATTTATTGACTGAAGTTATACTAAAATACCGGTACATTTAGATCAAAGATGGTAAATGTTCATTTGCATATTTTGTGTATTTCGTCTTGTAAATATTATTGGTTTGTGAGAGAATTTTAGTGCTTTGATTTTTTTTTTCTTGGATTTAAGCTCAGGATCAGTATATTTTTTCCCCTTCATATATGAAATTTAGAAGAAAATGAGTCAGTATTAATGAATGCTGTGATGCTTCCTGCAAGTATTTGTTTTAAAGAGTGACAGATATTAAATGTTGCCTTATAAAGCTGACTTTGTTTTGGGTGTGTAAAGAGTAACTACTAAACCATGCCTTGGTAATTTAGATCCATGCATTGGTTATGTAGATCCATACATTGGTAATTCAGATCCAGACATTGGTAATGTAGATCCATACATCGGTAATGTAGATCCATACATTGGTAATGTAGATCCATACATTGGTAATGAAGATCCATGCATTGGTAATGAAGATCCATGCATTGGTAATGTAGATCCATGCATTGGTAATGTAGATCCATGCATTGGTAATGTAGATCCATGCATTGGTAATGTAGATCCATACATTGGTAATGAAGATCCATACATTGGTAATGAAGATCCATACATTGGTAATGTAGATCCATGCATTGGTAATGTAGATCCATGCATTGGTAATGTAGATCCATACATTGGTAATGTAGATCCATACATTGGTAATGTAGATCCATATATTGGTAATGTAGATCCATACGTTCTGTTTGTCCTTATTCAAGAGGGCAAGCAAAACTTAATACAGTTAATAGGTATTGAAAAGGAATAAACCAAGAAAAATGTCAAGTTGGTTCCTTCTGTGTTTGATATTGTTTTCTGAAATTTATAAGGATTTAGGGTTAGATACTTCAAATACTTAATTTGATTTGTATTCACACATTTCAAGACCACAGTGTGTTATCATTTTCATTACAAAGATGTTTATTTTCTTGATCCACCACATATCATGAAGAGAGTGACATTATATAGAGTGGATTTACATGTGGAATAATGATAATAGTATTTATGTAGCACTGTCTATCAATCCATGGGTGCTTTGCTGAAGAAATTAATGTTAGTTTGCTTAGCAGCCATTCAGTTTGGATCAACCAGATTTCTGAAAAATGATTCTACAAGTACAAATACCACTACTATAAGATTGAGGACAGATAGCATCAACCTATGTCATCTTGGGCTCCATAAACATTATTCAGGTACAAATACGTTGAAGAATATTGGCAGAGGTTTACAAAGTGGTACATCTAAAGTGATTTAAATTGGTACATCTAAAGTGATTTAAATTGGTACATCTAAAGTGATTTAAATTGTTATTCTGTCTAATACATATTGAGTAGAGGCTTCTTATGTATCTGTTTGGTATTATTATATATTGTACTGAAATAGATTTCGGTTTTATTTATGAAATATCTCATTGATATGTACTACAATGTATTGAGGTAATATCATTTCAGAGAAAATAAAATTCAAGTGGAGTAGTGTGTTTTATGGAGCATGGATTGGATCAGATGGGAGTGTGTCATCCTAAAATTTCTTGACCATGTAAATAAATAGAAATCAATACAACTCCTGAGATGAAAACTGAGAGGATTATAACTTTTCATTTGCCTACAGTTGAACATATCAGGGATTTTATGTGGTTTAATTAGAATACAAAGTCAGAAGGACACTCTTTTTCTGTCAAAGTTTTCTATCAAAATTATGCATACTTCCTTACCAGGTGCCTAGCAAGCATTTTTTCCTCTAAGAATTGACGTTCAGCTTATATGAAATTGTCAAATCTAAGACAGATGTGATAACTTGGAGCCAGTTGTAATATACAAAATAGTATATTAATCCAGATTCATAATTCTACTTTCAAAAAAAAAAAAAAGCTCTAAGCACTAGTTTGTATACCTTTTTTGTATTTAAGAGACTTGTTTCTCTTGCTACAGCCATTGACATAGTGAATGAAAACTTTTGTCTGCCTCTTTTTGAAAAACAAAATACCCAAATTGCCTTCCTCAGATTAGATTTCACAAACCACCATTAGGCATCTTACTTCTCATTTTTTGTTTCTTACAATCATTCATATCAATCACAAAAATTTTACTTAGCTCAAATATAGAATTGATACTACTCATTTTGTATTGTTCTATATGACATTTAATTAAATTCTTAATGATGTGTTGTATGCAACTTGTCTTGGTTCAGGGTGCCGTTGCATGAAACTTGCTATTATAGTAACTTTGCCATCGATGGTAACTTTCATGGAATACTGGATTTTGATTGGCTGTTGAGCAACGTTACCATGGTAGTTACCATCGATGGCACAGTTACTATAATAGCAAGTCTTTATGCAACGGCACCCTGGATGTGGACCATACTGATATGTATTGATGTAAGTTTATAGACTGGTTGATAATTTATTAGTATTATTTAATTGACAATACATGTCTGTATTTTCTAAACCTTTACATGTCAAGTGAGACGTGATAATATGAGTTTCAAACTGCATTTTTAGTCATGTTTTATTGCTTTAATGTAGAATTGAATTTCAATTTATGATGTCAATGAGAAATGAATATTACAAAAACTTTTTCTTTGATTATATTATATTGTTGTACTTCAGTTTTTGAAAAGAGGTATTGAATGGTTGTCTAATTTTGAATGTATTGAAATAGTGGTGCAATTATAAAAACCTTATGCAGCATTGACTGGTTTAAAACAAACACTGATTTGGAGTAAACCAATGGTCATTTCACTCAATGATCTGGTTTTGTTTGAAGATGGCTTGTTATGTTATCTTTCTGTCATATGCCTAATTCTTACATTCATCATTTTTAGATGAATTGTTTTGGTCTGTGATTACATAATATAACATTGACATTGTTCAAGACTAATCAAGAGTGAGGGAGAGAGTTCTGCTGAAAATGGAATAAAATGTTGATATTTTTAAATGAATTGAGGCAACTCTCTGGTGGTTTGGAATCAGTATATTATCCTGATGTATACATCTATTTGCTGGTAGCAGATGCAAAGAATAAATAAATGGATCATGTACCATTCCTTTGACCTACATGCTTTGACTATATACAAACACTGGAATATGAACTGCATTGATAAATATACACATGAATAACCTTTTATCAAAGTCTGATTTGAAGAGGATGAACATATTGTAGTATCGT
>CM057159.1:30249682-30267182 GCA_029962745.1 Echinometra lucunter | reverse complement strand
TCAGCTTTTATTCTTCAAATTGGCAACACCAACATTTTTATTTTATTGCTACATTTTTCTTATAAAACGTCATGTATCTGAAATGAATATAAATTGACAGAAATTATGATGAAAAGTCAACAAGTTGCCAATTTGCAGGGGAAAACGGTGATTTTAAACTTTCTATTACATTGCCAATTTAAGGATTTCAATGCTTATTTTCCTTTAAAATTTTTTCAGCAATCAAACAACGAATATTGACGCAACCAAAATGGACACAGTTTGTGTAGAATTTTTTGCTCTTTCTGCTCATGTATTTGGTACGATTTTTAGGGCTTTGCATCAAAAGATATTAGGCCAAACCACAAAATGTGGACCTCTGTCACAAATGGGTTAAACAAAAACTCCTGAAGTAAAGATAGGTAGCAAGTCATTAACACAAACTTGAATTAAAAAAGAAAAAACATGGCATGAAATGCATCTCCTCAAACATCATGCCCTTTGTGTAATGAAAGAACCACCTGGAATTGTGCAGAAAAGTTTGAAGACCAGTGGCGGCACCAGGATTGTTAAAGTGGGGGGGCAAATGGAGGGCAAAAGAAAATGGTGGGGGGGCAGTCAATTTTTTTTTTGCGTCCTCTTACACACATTTTAATATCAATTTTGTGAGCGAGCGAAGCGAGCAAACAAAAAATAACTGCTTTTTTGGTTTTTAATCGCATTTTCGAATAAATATTCTGAAATATGATGAGCTAGCGAAGCGAGCGAGCCAAAAATGGCTACTTTTCCTGGTTTTAATTGCATTTTAGAAAAGAAATTTAAAAATATGACGAGCGAGTGAAGCGAGCGAGCCAAAAATAACCACTTTTTTGTTTTCAATCGAAGTTTTGAAGAGCGGAAAATGGTATTTTAGAGCACTTCACAGCTTGAATATAATGTTTATGACAACATCTACTTATTTACAAATTACAGTATAATTTTTCTTTTCAGTCCTCAAAATTTCTGGGGGGGCAACTGGGGGGGCAAAGCTTCTGAGTGGGGGGGGGGGGCAAATGCCCCCCCATTGCCCCCCCTTGGTGCCGCCACTGTTGAAGACAATGGTGTCTAGTGATGCGTGATCGTGGAAACCTATACAAGGTACCAGTGAAAAGCATATGAATTACTCTTTTATACGATATGAAATTCAATACCACCTAGAATTCTGCAGAAAGGTTTGAAGACAATGGTGTTTAGTGATGCGTGATCCTGGAAACCTGTACAAGGTACCGGTGAAAAGCATATGAATTACTCTTTTATACGATATGAAATTCAATTCGGCTCATTGCATTATCTATTTACATGGATTTTAAAAAGTGTGGTTTCCCCCCCCCTTTTTTTTTTGTTGAAAGTCTAGATACATGTGTGCACGTACATGTATATTTGTCCTACACTTTATCATTGTTGAACTAGGCAACTCTGTATAAAATGAAAATTTAAATCACAATTATTCAAAGATACAAACACAATCCTTAAAAATAGGTTTGATAGTGATTTGGTTTGTATATACATGTAGAAGTGAAGTTCAGATTCAAGCGGAGATTGCATTCACAAGATAGTATATTCTCATAGGCATGATAGGGCATCTTTCACACGTCTATCATATAACATTACTCTTCTTCATTCCTGCAGTGCTACACTCATCGATTCCTTGGATGGAAGATACATGTCACAGATGATGCCAACAAATGTGTTCTATCCCTTACCACCATGGTTACAGCAATCATCACTGCTATCTTACTCATGTTCATGAATGCTTAATTCATGAATTCTTCCAAAGTAATGCAGAACTAGTGTTTCACTTATTGCATCATTGAAACACAGCTGATTTCTATATTTTCTATTAGAAAAACCCTGTATGCATTCTATTTTACTTTGATTTGCATATTGTAGTTTATCCATATTGTTGAAGCAAAGAAAACGAACCATTTTTCCTGTATTACTTTAATATAGGAGTGTTTTTATTGAATCTCCTTTGCAGAACAATAGTAGTATAGCTTAATGATTTCTTACTTGATATGTCAATCAACTCTTTCTTTTAAATGTAACTATTTTTATCAAGTGATTGTCTTGTAGTAAATAATTCTATGATTGCTAATTATTTCTATCAAACCACATGTTACAAGTGTGGAGACGATATATGTTTTCAACAAAGGTGATTTCAAATGATTTTGTCTCTGTAATAGATGTAGTATAATAATTATAAGTAAAATGTAGATAGTTTTATGTGTTATAAGTTGGTGATCAATACTGAAATATATTATTTCCATGGCTCATTCTTTAGTCGAACTAAATAGGTCAGATACACAAAAATATATTACCTGCATCATAATGACAAAGACATGATTAATGATTTGATGCTTGTGTATTTGTTTAGTGACCAGGACATTTTAAAGATGTTTGATTGCTTGTGTATTTGTTTAGTTGGGTGATAGAGGCTCAAACCTATGTCTAATGATTCTAGTTTCTCTTGCTATAGTATTCTGAAGCACATTAGAAGATTTATCAAACAAAATATTTTTAAAACATACTCTGAGGAATTTAAATCTTAAATGGACTTAATATTTTTGTCTTCTTTATGTTCACACTGCCATTATTCTAGGACATCCTCTTCAACACCCCCCCCCCCCTCTCTCTCTCTCTCATTGCATATCATCTCTTTCTTTCTCATCACATCTCATCTCTCTCCCTCCCTCCCTCTGTTTCACCTCATCTCTTTCTCCCTCCCTCTTTTTCTCATCACATCTCATCTCTCCCTCCCTCCTTCCCTCTCTCTCTTTCTCGTCACATCTCATCTCTTTCTCCCTCCCTCCCTCTCTCTCTTTTTCTCATCACATCTCATCTCTCTCTCCCCCTCCCTCCCTCTCTCTCTTTTTCTCATCACATCTCATCTCTCTCTCCCCCTCCCTCCCTCTCTCTCTTTTTCTCATCACATCTCATCTCCATCTCTCTCTCATCTCTTCAATCTCTCCCACTCTCTTTCCTAATTGACAAGAAAGTCTACAACCTATTCCATTTCTACATATTTTGGAAGAGCCATATGGTTTTTCACAGATCAAATGAAATGTTTAAGATGTATCCAATAGAGTATATTAAAAGGGAACCTTATCTACAAGCATTTGCTTCCAAGGTTTCCTCCATATTTCTGTTATGCATTAATCTCCCTCCGTGCATCTTATTATTATCTTAGACTATTTGTTATTTACTTCAAATTTAACATATGTATTTAAATGTTGTTCTATTATATTTTGTTATATTATGGAAAAGACTTGTATCATTGCAGATAATGTGGAAATAAAACCTAAATGAAATGAAATAAAATTTTCTCTTTACCCATGTCATGATCAACAAATGCTCCTCTGTTTTATCTGTAACTTTTCTAAGATGTGAGAATGAATTTATATCTGAGGAGCATTTATGATGAGGATTCTCACTGAGCACTCTCACTGAGCACATACATATTTCTCACACAGACCTTACTGTCAAATCAGAAATTTACAGGAAATGAAATTTCTGCCAATATTGCAAGTGAAATGCTGCAAACTATGATGCTTCATCCCACAAAAAATTGTCCTCATCCATCTGAACAAGTTTCATGCTGCAAGTTTTTCACTTCTTTAAAACAAAAAATATGAAAATGAAGAAGCTGACAAGTGTTATTAACATGGCTGACACTCATTGTTTTCAATTTATTGTAAATGTGCCTGTGTGAACGGGAAGGCGAGGACATATGCTACAAAAATAAGGATGGTCTACATCAAAAAAGTCAAACAGAACTTCCAGGAAAAACATGTACAATATTTGAATACTCAATGGTAACACAGATTATCAATTCCAAAATTGACAACGAAAAAATCAAGAGTAGAGTACGAAATTCATCAATATAAACAATTTCCTCATATTTTTCTAAAATAGTTGCAAGAACTTTAACTCAGTAATTCTGTTTTTTGAGCTACCTTTAGCAAAGATTCTCCTTCATTCTCCATCATTGGGCTTTCATTTTATTCATGAAAATGCTTCACATAAAACTATAAACATTTCAAACAAATTCTGCTGTCTAACTAACCAAGTGGAAGAGTTTTCTTTTTATCTTTTTAAAAGACGATTTGATAATGTGATACCTGAGAGTCTCTTGATACATTTTTCTGTTCTAAATCCAGTTATTTATGGATGCTTGGAACCAAATAACAAGTAAATTAAGATAAGAAAATGGCACAGTATCCAACACTCTTAAACTAGGCTCTTGATTACTCCTTTTAATCACAGAGCTTAAAACCACCCACTTTAAAAATATTCACATTTCGGGGGACAAACATCCTCAACATCTTCAGTACAAAAATTGTCAATTTACAAATTATACAATACGTTGAGCAACAAGCAACTGTTTACAAACTTTTGGTGCAATAATTTCTTTGCAGATAAAAATCTACTCTACAAAACGAATCAAATCTAAAGCTTTCTTTGTAGTATGATTTGAATAAGGCATCATAAACAGAGACAAGTCTCATAGCTAATAAGTGTAATCACTTATTATACACACCATATGCAACTAAATGTTGAACAAATGCTCATAGAAATATTGGATGAAATGGATTGCATAAAAATAAAATAAGAAACAAATAAAAAGAAAAGAAAAAAAAAACAGTGAATCACACAAATAAGATAATTAAAAATGAACAAACATGATTCCACTTAAAATCAAATGCTTCATGTACAAATTATTCCAACCATTTATGATGTAATTCTTTCTATCAATCTAGCACTGGGCGGTATCTAGTACAGCACCAAATAAACAGTCTGCACCCCCCCCCCCCAGCCCTTCCCTCACTTGAATTCATCTCTACTTGAACAATTTCAAATGCACTTGAGAATAGTTCTGAGTTGCAGAGGGTTTGTAAACAAATTTTGGTAAACCAATTTTTGTAAATGATTAGATATTATCTCTGACTAATAATAACAAGGTTATAACTCTAAACCCGAAACTTACAAAAGAAAAATCCTGCTACGTTTCGATGGGATGCACCCATCATTGTCATAGTTTCTAAAGTACATGTAAGTTTCGTTTTTTTAGTAATAACATTGTCATTATTGAACTGAGACCAAATGAATGGTTAATAACTTTCATGAATTTATCTCTAACTAATGACTCCAAAATGACAGAAGTGAGTTTCAGAAGAACTAAAAACTTCCAGTCTGATTCCAAATCCCCATGGTAAATATTAAACTTAAGTTGACTACCTCCACTTTTCATGTACTGCTACAGCTCATATACATTGTCATGAAACTGATTAAAGATAGTCTCACCATGTCTGCCTTGCATAAAAAGATAGATGCATGAGATCATCTGATATTCCACTCATGATTTTGATGAATTTCAGCATAAATATTTGAAATGAGCACAATTGTAACGGTTACATTCTGCCGTACGCTAGGTCACCCTGACGCAGTGATCACAGCGGTTCCTACACAATGCCACATAAACGGAAATCATTGGTTTCACACGTGTGTGGGCCTGTGTGAACTTTTTTAGCTGTCCCTGCTAAAAAAAATTTGTGTTTCTCATTTGTTTAATATTCAATGTGAGGAGGAAAAACTTCACAACATTTTAGTTTTGCCTTTGTCTTGCCACTGATTAGCTGAAAACAAGAAAATTTGACAAACGGTTCTTGAGGGCCTGCCATTACTGGAATGGACCTTTAACTGACTTTTGTTAAATGAGCGAATGACAGAAACCTCTACCCTAAAAGAAAATGGACTTGCTTGACTCTTCTGCTGAATCATAAAATTCACTTAAATGTAAACATGGAGCTGCTGTAAACAATCAGAGCTCTTGAATTTGGTATCGAAGAACCATCCAGCTAATTTACAAATACACAAATATCCAAATAAAGATAATTAAAAACAAAATAAACTGTAATACAAAACAATGCAACTAAAAAAAAAAAAACAGTGGCAGTGCAATGATTATGATATACCACATGACACTTGCAGATGGCACAATTCAGATGAATTTGAATGGTGTTTTTTCCTAAATGCAAGCTAACACTTCTAGTAAATGGCAAGATATACAATCTTAATTTCTTCATCCTTCAAACTAGTCATGTGTAATTTTCAAGTTATTGACCACTGGTATTGTTACATGATGTTTATCATTTTGCTTCCAGAAAAGCAAATTCTCATGAGCTAACCCATCATTTAACAGTTTTCAATCTACAATTTGCTGTGTTTGTCAAATTTATGTAATACGAGACATGAACAGATGAAACAATTTGGTTAAAAGGAGGAATTCAGTATGTAGTTTGCTACACTCAGTATTCCAAGGGCATGGATCAAATGGTTACATGAGCTTGAAAAAGTTCCAATTTTTCGTATACTTTATGATGAAGACAGAAAACAATAACTTCCCAAATTAAATCTATCAAACAAATTGCTTTACCATGCACTGTTACTTAAGAAAAGCCCCTGCTCCAACATACTACCATTAAACAAATCTAAGACAAGGTAGGTGACTTCAAGGCCGAGAGGTTAGTCCAATTATTTGAAATTGAACAAGCCATTAAATGTTTGGAAAAAGTCCAAAAAATATACCAAAACACGACAATGATTTGAATAATTTGTCACTAGAAAAGCCTGCTTTGACCATAATTTGCATTAAGTACATCAAACATTACATGGCATATGTGCCTTTATTAAGCACTGCTGTAGTTCAACATTTTCTTTTATACAAAGCAAAATGTGCAGTCTTACAAATCATACAAACAATATGTGATCCACAGCCTGCAAGATACACAATTTCTACAACTACTCGGTTTTTTCCTGCATTTTGAGATGAGGAAATGTAGCCCATATTGTACAAAGTCATCATGATGATGATATACACATGCATGTAGAAACCAAATGGGGATTCCCATGGACATGAACAAATCATATAAAAGAAAAATATTGTAACAATCATTACATCAATAGACAACTGAAGTATGGTGCCATCTGTTCTCCAAGTGCATCTGTTCAAAGTCGTAACGATTCACTGAGAAGACGAAAGCGAACGTAGAAATAAACTAAAAGGATAGGAGATTGTTAAAAAAGACCAAAAAAACCTGATGCCTTGTACACATGTTGCTGTCCTTTGCATAATATCAGCAAGGTAAGTACAAAATGAAAATCCGGTGTCTTTTGTACAAATATCCTCCAATGTTTGTGTCTTGTCACTCTGATTAGTAGTTTTCAGTGTACTCTTCCAGCCCTCTGCTCTCGCTGATATATATATTTGTTTTTCATAAATTCTGTTTATCCTCTTGAAGATATATAACTTTTGGGCACAAATTCCACTAAACATGCACATAGATTACAACTAGGTGAATTGGGGATTAGTTGGTGTGCGCACATATCACTCTGACAATACAAGACAAAATTCCTACGTACTGCTCATCTAATATTTATATTCAGCAGTATCTCTATGCATTTCATTGATTCGGTGGTAGGTAGAATGTTTTTTCCTTCTTTTGATTTCTAATGAGTTGCTCTACGAAGTGCGTGTGTTGGGCCTACTTGTTACTACGTTTTTTTTCTACAAGGATCTTTTTCTTTCCATAAAATTGTAAATACTGCCTTGGCACAGAATACAAGACAAATCCACAAGTTAGTTTGGTTACTTGGTAAGACCACATAAATGCCTCTTGATTTACCAAGGCATTATCGCTGGAAGGGTCCGATTGCCATTCATGATTGACTTTCATTGTTCAGGCTCTGCCTTAGTGTCCGAATGACCGCTACTGACCACAGGTGTGGCTACCACATTCATTGGCATAGTGTGGTTTTCTGTGACTAGCTGAGGAGCTGGCTGAGGTACGACGACAGGAGGTGCTGCATAGCGATAGACTGATCCATTGAGTTCAGATGGATTATTAGGCTCTGACCACTGACCACTTGACGATGAAATCATATACTCCTTGTTAACACAATTGCGTAAGTTACCAGGGATGCGTCCAGTGATAGCACGTCTGATCTCACCAGCTGCACTCTCGCGTACCTCTGTGCTGCTCTGCTCACTATACCAAGAACAGTGTGGTGTACAGATCAGGTTTGGGGCATCCTTGAGAGGACCTGAGGTATATGTGAACGGCTCTGTTTCATGGACATCGAGTGCTGCTGCTCGGATGCGACCTTCTTTAAGTGCTTGGGCAAGGGCATTTTCATCAATGAGACCACCACGTGATGTATTGACGAGGAAAGCTCCTTGACGCATCTGTTTGATGGTGAACTCGTTTATTAGATGGTGGTTGTGCTCATTAAGAGAACAATGCAGTGTAATGCAGTCACTCTGGAAAAGTAGATCCTTAACAAACAAACAAACAAAAAACAAACAAATTTTGAATTACACAAGGATGTGAAAAATGTTATAAGAGCAATGAAAATATATACAGGGTGACTTTATACCACTTATCTAAATGAACTAAAATGTTGTGAGAATGCTTTTAAATCATGAACACTGAACAGGGCTTCAAAGACAAGAACAATGACATCCATAATTATTAAGACAACAACACACAGGTATTTTTTTCCTTTTCTTTTTTCAATTTTTTTTTTGGGGGGGAGGGGGTACTCAGTTTTACTAATTGGAAAAAAAAACATGAAGGGCATGTACTAATGCATGGTTGAAGAGGTAATTTGTTTTTCTTAATCCCTCATCTCCTTGCATTTTAAAAGAGATACATGTGTTAATTTAGCCAGGTAGGAAAAAAATGGTGTGTGTGTGGGGGGGGGGGGGGGGGATGAGGTCATAGACAGGATGTGAATTTGAATGTCAAGCAAAATGACAGTGATAAGGGGGAGGGGATGTATCTATTCCCTCTTTCTCTGTCAAATTCAAGCTGATACTATCAGCATAACTAATCTACAGGACCAGTATTCAATTCAATAATTAAGTCAGAAATATGAGTATTCTCTTAGTTTTTTAATTAGATAAAATACATAGCAAACTCTGTTATTCAATTCAATATTTTGGCTAAGTATTTTACTTTAGATCTAAGACACCTACCTAGGAGACTTAAGCCTAATATTTTGGAGGCCTTGATTGGCAGGCATAGGTTTTCATATGCAGTCATCATGAGCTGTGCAGAATTATATCATAGCGTATTTGATGCGACACTTATTATTGCGCAGTGACAATATGACGTCACAATGCTTATCAGTAAGAATTTTGGTTGAAAGTTGGCTTACTAAAGTAAAATTCAAGGTATTGAATTAAATACGACTTAAACAAATTTCTTAGCCAAGTAAAATACTTAGTAACAGTTTTACTTAATCAAAGTATTCAATTGAATACCAGCCCAGGTGATCACAGCAGACTGTATATACCCACAAAAACTAAACCAACAGAAATGAAAGCTATAAGGGACCTGTAAAGTGTGAAATCTTGTTACTCAAATGCTATAAGGATCTCGATATACCTGTAGCGTGTAGACCCTGGTTTCTTCATTAATTTCTCCAGCAGTCCAGAAATATTTCTGAAATTACATCTAGGGCTACTAAGTGATAACAGTACAGATCTCAATCTGTTACATAAATGTACAGGCCTGACATCTCTTGCCCAAATATATCAATGTCTGGGTTTCTAAATTGTGCAAATGAGCGAGCTCAAATTTTTATACTGTATATAACAAGATAGAAAAAGAAAACATGAATACCACTTCACAGCCTCAAAATGTGGTAGCGAGAGGCTCAATGTGGTCATTTAGAAATTCTAAAGAGACGGGGTTTTACATCTCTCTTTGTCATAACTCATACACTGATGGGTGAGGTGGATCTATTTCAAAATGTCTTCCTCTTTAAAACTTCATCATCATTAGAATAGATAGATCTCTATAACAGATCACCATTTCATATTATTTCATTTTTCATATTATTTGTGAGCCAGAAAATTTGAGACTTTCATTTAGTTATAGAATATCTATTTAAATAGCATAAAGAAAATTCCCTTTTATAAACTCAAAATTTTCAGTGGGTTGCATCAAATTGTCTTGCGCGCCACATGTGGCCCGTGTGCTGCAGTTTAAGAATAAGGAATGTAGACTCTATAAATGCTATAAGGGACTCGATATACCTGTAGTGTGTAGACTCTAGTTAACCCAAAAGCTTTTTCCATTCCATCTTGTAAATAGGGATCATAGAAGAGTAGGTTGAAACCAAAGGCTTTTGCTCTCATAGCTACTGCTGTACCAACACGACCTGCAGGAAGATACAAGGCATAAATGACATATTAGCATCATTTAATGTCATGAAGGAAGCAATTTCTTTGAAAAAGATGAATATTTTGAAGCATCATCTTGAAAACAGAACAGACTTTTAATCTGTTGAGCATGATTTGATTCCAGTATAACACACATTTTCCATAGAACCTAGCCAGAGTTATCTCAGGCTTAGTGTTCAACAGGTTAATAAAAGTTCTTGATAGACAATTTGAATCATTGCAGTGAGTAAATGCAGTAGCTTATACTGAGTTACTTTCTAGAGTTCATTAGAGATCATGATATTAATATATTGGAAAATATAACCATAGTGACCAGATAAGTTTGATGAAGGGGGGTATATGTGAATGACTCTGTTTCGTGGACATCGAGTGCTGCGGCTCAGATGCGACACTAAGGCAACTTATCAAAAGTTAGAACCAATTTGGGACACAGCTTTTAGCGTCTTTTCCTCTCCGATCCTCCAAATTCTACGTAGACAAAACAATGGGGGATTGGGAAAGCCAATGTAAAAGAACGGTTGCGGAGAAGATGATGAAAGACGCAGGACCAGACTTTTGGTTAACAGCCTAATTGCCAAACTTTCTTGACAAGCAAGTGCAGCTATAAGATCATGTCATTCTGAATTCCACATATTCACTTGCTTGCCCACAGAATGATCATGGTTAGGGAGGAAAGGGGGGGGGGGTCAAAATCATAAAGCTAGGGCTTGGATTGTCATTGAATTTAGATCTAGGGATTTGTATGGTGTTCAGTTTCAGATTAAAATTCAGGGACTTATTAAAAATTCACTAAAAAGCAATTCATCAGTATTTGTAGCACATGATCACATTGTTGGGAATGAAGGCCAAAAGGAGGAGAGGTAGACAAAGGACTGGGATGGTGTCTGAACTGAAAGATGACTTGACTTATGACATGATGAAGAGGAAGGCAGAAGATAAAGAGGGTGGAGAAGGAACTGACGATTCGACTCTGGTGTGTGGACCTGCCCCATTGGCAGAACACCCAAGAGGGAGAGAGAGAGAGGGAGAGACAGAGCTATCATGTTCCAAAGATGTTTCACCTTGCTTCTACACATGTTCCAAAAAAATTTCATGCTGTTAATGATATAACCTTACCCATTCCTATAATTCCAAGGGTCTCATTACGAATTCTCGTTGCTCCTGCCCCAGCTTCCCTGATCTGTTCGGCTCCAGAAAGTTTCTTGCCCTGTTTCACCATGTCAGCCATCCAATGAGTTCGTCTGTATAGATTCAGGATCATACACAGCGTGGAATCTGCTGCTTCCTCTACACCATAGCCTGGAACATTACACACCGCTACACCTGTATGACAATGATAGAGAGATGAATGTTACACCATAGCCTTGGACATTACACACCACTACACCTGTATGACAATGATAGAGAGATGAACGTTACACCATAGCCTTGGACATTACACACCGCTACACCTGTATGACAATGATAGACAGATGAATGTTACACCATAACCTGGGACATCATACATCACTGTAAGACTGTGTTACATGATAAGCTGGATCATTACACACCATTAAACTAGTATGACAATGATACAGAGAGATGAATATTACACTTTACATCTGAATATTAAACACCTAAAACTTATCAATGGAAATAAAACCTTAAACATTTTAATACTGAAACATTATACACCTTAGGCTGTCAAACAAGCTCATTATACAAGAATAATAGACATTTTGGACTTGCACTGAACAATGAACTGGTCTACTACACATCTTCAAACTTACTCTGGAATATCAAACAGACACAACATTAACTAAAACAATAGATAGTAAACAAGGCAATAGCAAGATTGTGTCTCGCCCACCCGTGACTAAATAACAGGAAGGTTTCCCCAAGTACATCCCTAACCAAGTTTGATGTCACAAGAAAGTCTTGCAGGTAAACTTTAATGTTTGACCTAAAATGACCTTTAACCTTACCATGTGACCTGACGGCACAATAGCATAAATGTAGCCCTAGTGCATCTATCACCCAAATTTGGTTGCTATTGCAGCAACATGTGCCAAGTTATGTGTCATAAGAGAGTCTTGCAGGTAAACTTTAACATTTGAAATAAAATGACCTTTGACCTTACCATTTGATCTCTGATACCACTATAACAGGAAGGTCCCCCAAGTGCATCTATGACCCAAGTTTAGTTTAAAAGGGAGCAACGGTTGCAAAGTTTTTTGTCATAAGAGAGTCTCGCAGGTAAACTTTAACATTTGACCTCAAATGACCTTTGACCTCACCATGTGACCTCCGACAGCACTGCAACATGATGTTACCCCTAGTGCATCCATCACCCAAGTTTGGTTGCCATTGGACCAACAGTTGTGAAGTTATGTGTCATAAGAGAGTCTTACAGGTAAATTTTAACATTTGAAAAAAAATGACCCTTGACCTAACCATGTGACATCCGATGCCACTATAACATGATGGTACCCCTAGTGCATCTACCACCCAAGTTTGGTTGCCATTGGACCAGCAGTTGCCAAGTTATGCATCATAAGAGAGTCTTGCAGGTAAACTTTAACATTTGTGACGGACGGACGACAGACGGACGACGGACAGACGCCATTTGGATCCCTTAGTCTCGCCTTCACCTCCGGTGGGCAAGACAAAAACATATGTTTGCAACAATAAAAATTTATCCCCCCCCCCAAAAAAAAAAAAAGAAACCAGTTCTCGTATCAATTATGGCCCTTTAACTTGAAAAAAATAAAGTATATTGGGTTTTGTTAAATGGATTTGACAATCAGGTAGTGCATAACCATCCTAGGCATTAACTCCTTCAATTATGCCTTGAAAAGCAAATCACTATATGCGTAGGAATTCCAAGGTCAGTTTGGTATTAAGGGTGCCATATTCTTGCTACAAACTAACCCATTTCTCCAGCGGCCTTGATGTCAACATTATCATATCCAGAGCCGATTCTGACGATGATGCGTAGAGCTTTGAATTTCTCTAGATCTTCTCTAGTCAATGTGATTGTGTGGTACAGCAGCGCACCTACTGCTTCATTTAGCACCTATAAATAAAACAAACACACAAACAAAACATAATATAAAAACTTCAAGAAAGATTAAAATTGGACCTGCTTGTATTGGTACTGCAAATATTTCTCTTTCATCTTGAAACCGTAAACTACAGAAACCACTTGTGTTTGAGAAATGTGTACATTTCTCTTTAGAAATATCTATAATCGAATCGTTAGTAACAAATATGGTCCAAAATAAAGAGATAATGACGGAACATTTATATCAGTAAATGATCAAATATACATTTAAGTATTTAATTTGTACCCAACCAGAATACAACTGTATGAGTCAGTAATGGCAATACTTCCAATGGTTGAAAGATGTTTATTTTCTACAACATATTTCACAATCTTGAACTAAATGAGAGAATAGAAAGGAAGTGGTTTAGACCAGAGAACAAAGCCAGGAATCATACGACCAGCTTCAAATGATCACCACAAACCAACAAAGAAAAGGAAGTTATGCTGTTGTGTCATTTGTCAAAATGCCTACCTCCAACTGAGCACAGGGCCAAACATATCATAACTTAATCAAACATTTCCTTTGAATCGATGATACCATCCACAAGACAAGAGATGGAACTAAAATTAGGATAGAACATGAGCTTAAACCAGTCATGTACTTTCCATGCACAGGGCTGACAGTTCACAAATAGACTTGATTAATATAATGATGCTGATAAAATAACCTTTACTAAGTACGAATATCAGTATACAGTGCTGTACAGCTATCAATATTAGCAATGACATTCTACTAATTAAAATGCTCTGAATAACTTTCTACCCTTTCAAAGCATAACAAATATCAGCAAAGGCAGAAACCATTTTCAATCTTTAAAGCTTTCAGTAATAAGGCACAAAGCTGTATACTATCTTCACAAGAAATTTCAAAATATGAACATGGCTTGGTGTATGCATACATGTAGTCTACAGCTGGAATATTAGTTCAGACCCTGTGTTATGATCATGGGTAGAACTGCACAGGCCTAAAACCTCTCTTAAAACTCCTATCACTGTCCCCTCCCATGATGGACAATAGGAAATGCTCCTGACTGCCAAGACTACCCTGGATATCTTCTCTTCACACCTACCGGAGTAGCTACATGTATCATAATGATCGATTCCCCTCATCGCATATAGCGGATATTAACAGATATTAGCTCCTGATACCAATATTGGGATTGGGGACAACAGTGTTGGGGCACTTTTGGTCTAAATGGCACACAATCATTTGCGTTGCCTTGCTCCTTCATTGTGCGTAATTGTTCGGCTGAAATTAAATCTCTGTCAATGTTAAATAAGTCTTCATCGGAATTCAAACATGGATCGTCCTCATGGCCGATATAATGCCTATGCACCAATTGAAAGACTTTCTTAGCCAAAGAGGTGAGTTTTGGTGAGGCTGACCACACTGTCTCCCAAAACATTGTCAACTGATGCTCAAACTTGTACCAGAAGTTTGCTTCCCAACATATCAGCTGATTTGCATGCCCCCAAATTAGAGCCCTGCATGCATGCAGATACGGAGAGAGCATTAGGAGGCTCTCAATCAATAGGCTTCTATCTGTCGGCTTCTTCACTGAATTGTCTCTAGTGTCACAGGGTATGCACAGGTTGCTTCCTGGAAAATTATGCTACTTTTGAAAAGAAAATGGTAACTTTTATATGCTAATTTTCTAAAAATGAAATTTTTCTATCATACATATGCTGACATCAATAACAATGCTCAGTGAGCTATTGTTTATGATTAGAGGCTACAGGGTAATTTTGAATCAAGTGATTTATAAACACTTTTCTAGCTTTCATTATGTGAAAGTGTTGAGATGCTCAGTGTAAGTAGCTGGTGTATTTCTGAACTCTAGGGGTCGGTGGCCATGCTCCTAGAATGACTCATTCCCTCCTAGCATTGTGGTCACTCGGTAGTTTGTCCCCTAACAACACCAACATAGTCTAGAAGAACAGACCCTAATGTGCACACACAGACCTTAACCTGTTACCTACTAGAACCTGGTTGTCCCTGTATCAAACCTATGGGAATTAGAGAATCTAGTAGTCAACAGGTTGATATTGAAATGCAGGTCCTTGTCTGGACACCATAACCTTTGTCTGGAAGTACAGACCTTAGTCTCATAGAAGTAGTTGAAGTAGTTGGACTGTCTACTTAAAATTCTGATGCTGCTGCAATAGCAGGCAAATCCTTAGACAATACACTTGCTTACATTTTTCTTTCTCAACTCAGAAACTTTAAGTAAGAAGAAATTTCCAGAACAGTTTGATTGCCACATCCTGTAGTAGTGACAGATTCAAAAGGATTATGATGTAAACTATCTGTTCGTTCGTTAGTTCGTTCATTTCATCTCTAAAAGCAAAACATGACAAATGTACGTACAAGCAAATATATCATATAAACATTCATTTTAAAAAATCACATGATATTTGAATGTAAATTAAGCATATATTACAATGTATGAAATGAAAAAGGAGAACTTAAAATAAAGCCAAAGAGGGCCTTGTTGAAACAAGTCTCCATACGTATAAATTCTGATTTGGAGGCTATTCGGTATATAAAAATAAAAATCTTATCAGAAAAAATAAGACAAGGGAACAAACAAAAAAACAAAGACAAACAAACAAACAAAAAAGGAAACTTGTGTGACAAACACAAGTATATCCTAAGAATGATAACAGAGCTGCTTAATGAGTGTATTTTGATCTACTGCAATTACCCCATACAGTAATACAGTACAAGATATGTGATAAAATTATGGCATTATATAATGAAAATAAGGCCAAACAAGGAAGAAAGTTTCTTAATTTATACATGATCCCAATACAGCTTGATACTTTGGCACTTATATAGTTAATATGAGTTTTCATCTACTTGAACTCCTAGGAAGTAGACAGACTTAGGCTTAGACAATTGAGTAGAATAAATACTTAATATAAGATCACTGAATATTTTACTAGCATTACACATTAGATCATAAAATAAACAAACTAAATAATTTCTTTAAACCTATGGAATGAATTTTAAAAGAGAGGGCAATTTCTGTTACATGTAATACATGGTTTATGACAAACACTGCAGAAGCCTACATGTACATCCACATACTTACACAGTAAGTAAAAAAAAAAAAAAGGGGGGGGGATGTAAAAGATATGAATAATCACAGTTAACTAAGCACCACAATGATGATGAAAGACAGTTGACAAGTAAAATAATCATACATGTACCAACACTTCTTGGAGGCTTGAAAAAAGGGTGTCAGTTTGGCAGAAAATTTGCAATCCCCATCCACCTACTGCTCCATGCGTTATACTTGGTGCCATATATAAAACTACTTGAAATACCTGTACACGTGTGCTCCAAAATAGACTTGTAATAACAATAGGTTTAATCCTTCCTGAATCTATTAAAATGTGCGTGATCAATGCCCCCCCCCCCCCAAACAAAATACGAATATACTACATTAATACTGATTTTGTGTCACAATAACACTTCAACATTACACACAAAACTGTTCAGTACTGAATGACCACATACATGTAGATTCCACATCAGCATATTAAGATCATTATAAAAAGTGAATATAAACATAAATGATTGTACATGTATGTGACCTGGTGTAAGTCAGAATCAGTAAAAATAAACTTGATCAAGTTCTATCCACAGGCAAAAAAATAGTGAAGAAAAGATTATGACCTAAATCCTATAAGTATTTGTCACAAGGTTAGACAGAAGCATGAGGTGATTTGATAAGAATTCATACAAGGTGATTAGAACTAGTATCCCGTCTGATCCTGGGCTACTTTACAAGATATCTTCACCAGGGGTCCTACCAAGGGGTTCTAACAAGGGGTTCTAACAAGGGATCTCTACTGACACACTACGATGAGATGACCCAATCAAGTCTTCCGGAAGGGGGACTGGTAAACCCCCCCTCTCACTTGGAGGAAATGAATCACAATTGGCCAAGGTTTTTACCTGAACTGGTTAATGCTATGGTAGTAAAGTGTACAAAGCCTGTCATACGTTAACATCAGTGCTAAGACAATGCTTGGCTGCATGATCCAGTATTAGTTGGTAACTATGTACTTGTATGAAAAACAGACATTCAGAACAACAAAAGTTTTTTTTTCCCTAATACATGAGACAAAGTGAAAGAAAGAAG
>CM057159.1:30200886-30249182 GCA_029962745.1 Echinometra lucunter | reverse complement strand
TATTCGCTGCATGACACCAGATTCATTTTTACTCATAACACTAGAATCTGGTATTAATAGATTTTAAAACTATGACAGATATGGTTATCAGGTGGTAGAGGTATTAAGGAATCACAGATATGGTTATCAAGTGATGTCAAGAGGTATCAAGGAATCACAGCTATGGTTATCAAGTGGTAGAGGTATTAAGGAATCACAGCTACAGTTATCAAGTGGTATAAAGGTGTATCAAGGAATCACAGGGATTGTTATCAGGTGGTAGACGTATTAGGAATTACAGGTGTGGTTATCAAGTGATATCAAGGGGTATCAAGGAATCACAGGTATGGTTGTCAAATGATATCAAGGGGTACCAAGGAATAATAGGTATGATTATCAGATGGTATCATGGGATGACAAGCATGGTTGGCGCTACAGGGGGAGGGACCGCCCCCTATAATTTTTCAAGTGACCAAAAAAAAAAGAGCAAAGAAAAGGAGAAAAGAAGAAAAGATAAAAGAAAGAAGAAGAAACAGTATGGAATAGAGGGTGTTGGGTCATTTAAACATAAAATACCCCTATTTTTCATTTAAAAGGTAAATAATCTCACCTATGGGTCATCTTGCCCCCCCCCCCCCCCCATTTCAAAATACCCTGGTGCCGCCCCTGGTGTAAATGAATCATAGGTTTGATTATCAGGTGGCTTCAAGAGATTAGAACTTGCTGTTGGATTTGTCCTTCGTTGAGTTTATTTATTACACTGCACCAGCCTCTTTGATTCTGTTTCTATTTCTCATGATTACTTGATTGTAGGTACAGTAGGATGGGGTATAGCTTGGTACATAAATGGAAACCTCATCCCAGAGATTACAGTGAAGAGGAACCAGACGTATACCTTTAAGGTTTATGGAGGCTTGAACCCTAATCAATCTGCTTCGTATCATCCCTTCTATATAACCACTGATCCTGCAGGGGGATACGATCAACTCCCACCTAGTGCTAGGGGAGTAAGTTAATGTCTCTTTTATTACGCCTACTCTTATGTACTTCTACTTCGCTCTTCTTCACCCCTCCCTACCCCTACCTCTCTCTCTCTCTCTCTCTCCTTTTCCCTCTTTTTATTACCCCTGCTTTTTCTTCTGCAAGCCTTTTCTTTCTCATCCTTTTTATCTCCCCCCCTCCAAAAAAAGGTAATAATAATAATGATAATCATTGTATGTCACTGCATTAAAAAAAAAAGATTGATAAAGCTCCAAGTTTTTGACAGCATAAAATGTAAGGATGTTAATTCTGCATTTAGCCTAAAAATTGATATTTATCATTACTCGTGTTGAACTACACTCCATTTTCAAAAAAAAAATTGATAACGATAACTGGATTCACAAATTCAAAGTATCAAAGATGGACCTGAGCGATAAATGTAGAAATCATTATTATACGTTTTGAACCACTTTTATGAGCATATAACTGCAGTGAAGAATATGGAGAATTGGCATTATCAGATTATTTTGGTTTTGTTTGAGAGCTCATTGTAATGAGATGTTTCTCTATGATTTCTTTTCTAGAGTCATCAGATCATTGCAGGTCCAGCGAGTAAGTACAAAATTAAATTCTTTCCACTGGCAGTACAAAGAATGTCTAGGAGGTTATGTAACTAACTTGAATTTTACCCATTCTTGATGACTTTATACATGCATTTCATTTCCACATTTCATAAGCATGTAGTGTTTATGCTCAGAAAACTTTAGTCAAGGTATTAACATTTCTAGGGAAACAAACAAATAGATTAGAGACAGGTGGCCTTCTTGTACAGTTGGTGGCTTAAGAAAGTTTACTACCACCACCACCACCACCACCACCACTACTACCACTACTACTACTACTGCTACTACTGCTACTACTGCTACTACTGCTACTGCTACTACTGCTACTGCTACTACCGCTACTACTGCTACTGCTACTACTACTGCTACTAGTACTACTGCTACTGCTACTGCTACTGCTACTGCTATTGTTACTGCTACTACTGCTACTGCTGCTGCTACTGCTACTACCGCGACTACTGCTATGGCTACTACTGCTATGGCAACTACTACTACTGCTACTACTACTGCTAGTACCACTGCTACTGCTACTACTACTGCTACTGCTACTAGTACTACAGCTACTGCTACTGCTACTGTTACTGCTACTAATAATACTACTGCTATGGCTACTACTACTACTACTAATACTACTACTACCACTACCACCACCCCCACCACTACTACCACTACTACGACGACTCTACTATACTACTACTACTACTAGTACTACGACTCTAATATACCACTACTACTAACTACTACTCTACTACTACTACTACTACTACTACTACTACTACTACTACTACTACTACTACTACTGCTACTACTACTACTGCTACTACTACTACTACTACTACTACTACTACTGCTACTACTGCTACTACTGCTACTACTACTACTTCTACTACTACTACTACTACTACTACTACTACTACTACTACTACTACTGCTACTACTTGTCTACTAATATCACTACTACTACTGCTACTACTACTACTACTACTGCTACTACTACTACTGCTACTACTACTACTACTACTACTACTACTACTACTACTGCTACTACTACTACTGCTACTACTACTACTACTGCTACTACTACTGTTACTACTACTACTTCTACTACTACTACTACTACTACTACTACTACTACTACTACTACTGCTACTGCTACTGCTACCAGTACTACTGCTACTACTACTGCTACTACTACTACTACTGCTACTACTGCTACTACTACTACTACTACTACTACTACTACTACTACTACTACTACTACTACTACTGCTACTGCTACTACTACTGCTGCTGCTGCTACTACTACTACTAGTACTAGTACTACTGCTACTACTACCACCACCACCACCACCACCACCACCATCATCACTACTACTTCTACTACTACTAATGCTACTACTACTACTACTTCTACTATTACTACTACTACTACTACTACTACTACTACTACTACTACTACTACTACAAATTATTTATCAGTAAGCATGATTAGCTTGCATCTGTGAAGCAAGCAAATCATGCCAATTGAGCACCATTACTATCACTGTAAGGTGGACATCGATACTGCTTTATTCACACATTCTCCCTCTCTCTCTCTCTCTCTCTCTCTCTCTCTCTCTTTCTATTAAATTTCGAATAATCTGTGATAGTTCGTATTGTATCTAAGGGATACTGAAGTACACCAAACTAATAATAAGGCTGAAACACACTAAACTTATAATAAAGCTGGGGTAAACCTCATGTATATCAGAGCTGTTTTATTCACACATTATATAATTTCCCTCCCCTCCCCCACCCCACCCCACCCCACTTTTTTCTGTGTATTTTCATATATTTTTGTCAATTGTTCATATTTTTAGATGGTTCATATTGCATCTATGAGGAAACTGCAGCAACTCCAAACCAAGATGATACAGATTCCTACCAAGCTTACCGTGATACACTACAGCTGAGTTGTCCTAATGGTGATGATAATCCCGGTACTCTCGTCTGGACTCCTGATGTTAATACTCCTGATCTTGTCTTCTATCAGGTTCGTCCTACCAGTCACTACTATCAGACTATTTACCTATTCATTTATCAATCCTATCATTTATGCAGTATCAAGTTATCTATAGATCTACTTATTTCCATTTGCTTTATTTACTGGTTACTTATTCATTTCAGTCATAATTTATCACATTAGTTCTATATGCACTTAAATGGAATGCATGTGTTGTACTCATTTTCCCATTTCTTCATTTGTTTGTTTTTTTCAGAAAGATATTAATTAATGAAGTATCAGAGTTAGACACGTGTTCAAACCCCAAATTAACTATTAGAGATTTCTGTAAATAGTGCTTTACAGCAGGGGTGGTGCTACGGGGGGGGGGGGGGGGGGGCAGGGGGGCAGAGGGCCCCTATGATTTTTCAAGTGATCAAAAAAAAAAGAGCAGAAAAAGGAGAAAAAAAGAGTATGGTAACAGCGATGGCTGGGTCATGGAACTATATAATACCCCTATATTTTCATTTAAAACGTAAATTGATTTACCTATCGTTCATCTTCCCCTCCCCCAATCAAAGTACTCTGGCGCCGCCCCTTTTTACTTAATTGTAACTTATTTGGCCTTTCAGGGTCTGAACATCGTTGTTATCAAAATTTTGTGCAGAATCACGGCCGGGTGATTCACTTTTTTTGCATAGCAAGATAGGCAGGGTTTGAGTTGAAAAGCTTTGTCAACTATCCTGTAGCTCATAGGCATCGGTCAAAAGAAAACTCAGCAAATCCCATTATCATAACTTGCGAAGAGTTTTACAGTCTTCACGAAACTTGGAACAAGGTGACAGCCAGAAGTCTTGACTCTCGATCGACCAACAGAAGTGAGATCTTCAGAATGCACAGAAAACATGTCCATTTATCCCAAGTAATGCATGCATCTTCCACCTATTTTCAATGAAAAGAGATAAATAAGGTCAAATATTCATATGCACAGATATGAATTTTCAATTTTCATATTTATTCCTCTGTTACTTTTAGTTTTTGGTTTGCATTTTATTTTGGTTCTTGCTGGTCTGTTGGTATATAGGTAAAACTTTTTTGTAAAAACCCTCATTCATACTGTAGTATCTTCATAATGCTGTCGGAATCTTTACATGTAAAACAAAAACTCCTGAAGTAAAGATAGGTAGCAAGTCGTTAACACAAACTTGAATTAAAAAAAAAAACATGGCTTGAAATGCATCTCCACAAACATCATGCCATTTGTGTAATGAAAGAACCACCAGGAATTCTGCAGAAAGGTTTGAAGACAATGGTGTTCAGTGATGCGTGATCCTGGAAACCTGTACAAGGTACCAGTGAAAAGCATATGAATTACTCTTTTATACGATATGATATTCAATACCACCTGGAATTCTGCGGAAAAGTTTGAAAACAATGGTGTTCAGTGATGCGTGATCCTGGAAACCTGTACAAGGTACCAGTGAAAAGCATATGAATTACTCTTTTATACGATATGAAATTCAATACGGCTCATTCCATTATCTATTTACAGGGATTTTTAAAAGTGTGGTTTCCTTTTTTGTTTTGTTTTGAAAGTCTAGATACATGTGTGCATGTACATGTATATTTGTCCTACACTTTATCATTGTTGAACTAGGCAACTCTGTATAAAATGAAAATTTAAATCACAATTATTCAAAGATACAAACACAATCCTTAAAAATAGGCTTGATAGTGATTTGGTGTGTATATAGAAGTGAAGTTCAGATTCAAGCGGAGATTGCATTCACAAGATAGTATATTCTCATAGGCATGATAGGGCATCTTTCACACGTCTATCATATAACATTACTCTTCTTCATTCCTGCAGTGCTACACTCATCGATTCCTTGGATGGAAGATACATGTCACAGATGATGCCAACAAATGTGTTCTATCCCTTATCACCATGGTTACAGCAATCATCACTGCTATCTTAATCATGTTCACGAATGCTTAATTCATGAATTCTTCCAATCTAGTGTTTCACTTATTGCATTATTGAAACACAGCTGATTTCTATATTTTCTATTAGAAAAACCCTGTATGCATTCTATTTTACTTTGATTTGCATATTGTAGTTTATCCATATTGTTGAAGCAAAGAAAACGAACCACTTTTCCTGTATTACTTTAATATAGGCGTGTTTTTATTGCATCTCCTTTGCAGAACAATGGTAGTATAACTTACTGATTTCTTACTTGATATTTCAATCAACTCTTTCTTTTAAATGTAACTATTTTTATCAAGTGATTGTTTTGTAGTAAATAATTCTATGATTGCTAATTATTTCTATCAAACCACATGTTACACGTGTGGAGACGAAATATGTTTTTTAAAAATGTGATTTCAAATGATTTTGTCTCTGTAATACATGTAGTATAATAATTATAAGTAAAATGTAGATAGTTTTTATGTGTTATAAGTTGGTGATCAATATTGAAATATATTATTTCCTTGCCTCATTCCTTAGTCGAACTAAATAGGTCATATACACAAAAATATATTACCTGCATAATAATGACAAAGATATGATTAATGATTTGATGCTTGTGTTATTTGTTTAGTGACCAGGACATTTTTAAGATGTTTGATTGCTTGTGTATTGGTTTAGTTGGGTAATAGAGGCTCAAACCTATGTCTATGATTCTAGTTTCACCTGTTATAGTATTCTGAAGCACAGAAGATTTATCAAACAAAATATTTTTAAAACATTCTCTGAGGAATTTAAATCTTAAATGGACTTAATATTTTTGTCTTCTTTATGTTCACACTGCCATTATTCTAGGACATCCTCTTCAACAACCCCCCCCCCCCCTCTCTCTCTCTCTCTCTCATTGCATATCATCTCTTTCTTTCTCATCACATCTCATCTCTCTCCCTCCCTCCCTCTCCCCTCACCTCATCTCTTTCTCCCTCCCTCTTTTTCTCATCACATCTCATCTCTCCCTCCCTCCTTCCCTCTCTCTCTTTCTCGTCACATCTCATCTCTCCCTCCCTCCCTCCCTCCCTCTCTCTCTTTCTCGTCACATCTCATCTCTCCCCCTCCTTCCCTCTCTCTCTTTCTCGTCACATCTCATCTCTTTCTCCCTCCCTCTCTTTCTCATGACATCTCATCTCTCTGTCCCTCTCCTCCCCCCCCCCCCCCCCTCTCTCTCTCATTACATCTCACCTCCATCTCTCATCTCTTCAATCTCTCCCACTCTCTACCCTAATTGACATTACAACCTATTCCATTTCTACATATTTTGGAAGAGCCATATGTTTTTTCACAGATCAAATGAAATAAAATTTTCTATTTACCCATGTCATGATCAACAAATGCTCCTCCGTTTTATCTGTAACAATTCTAAGATGTGAGAATGAATTTATATCTGAGGAGCAGTTATGAATGAGGATTCTCACTGAGCACTCTCACTGAGCACATACATATTTCTCACATAGACCTTTCTGTCAAATCAGAAACTTACAGGAAATGAAATTTCTGCCAATATTGCAAGTGAAATGCTGCAAACTATGATGCTTCATCCCACAAAAAATTGTCCTCATCCATCTGAACAAGTTTCATGTTTTTTTTCACTTCCTTAAAACAAAAAATTTGAAAATGAAGAAGCTGACAAGTGTTATTAACATGGCTGACACTCATTGTTTTCAATTTATTGTAAATGTGCCTGTGTGAACGGGAAGGCGAGGACATATGCTACAAAAATAAGGATGGTCTACATCAAAAAAGTCAAACAGAACTTCCAGGAAAAACATGTACAATATTTGAATACTCAATGGTAACACAGATTATCAATTCCAAAATTGACAACGAAAAAATCAAGAGTAGAGTACGAAATTCATCAATATAAACAATTTCCTCATATTTTTCTAAAATAGTTGCAAGAACTTTAACTCAGTAATTCTGTTTTTGAGCTACCTTTAGCAAAGATTCTCCTTCATTCTCCATCATTGGGCTTTCATTTTATTCATGAAAATGCTTCACATAAAACTATAAACATTTCAAACAAATTCTGCTGTCTAACTAACCAAGTGGAAGAGTTTTCTTTTTATCTTTTTAAAAGACGATTTGATAATGTGATACCTGAGAGTCTCTTGATACATTTTTCTGTTCTAAATCCAGTTATTTATGGATGCTTGGAACCAAATAACAAGTAAATTAAGATAAGAAAATGGCACAGTATCCAACACTCTTAAACTAGGCTCTTGATTACTCCTTTTAATCACAGAGCTTAAAACCACCCACTTTAAAAATATTCACATTTCGGGGGACAACATCCTCAACATCTTCAGTACAAAAATTGTCAATTTACAAATTATACAATACGTTGAGCAACAAGCAACTGTTTACAAACTTTTGGTGCAATAATTTCTTTGCAGATAAAAATCTACTCTACAAAACGAATCAAATCTAAAGCTTTCTTTGTAGTATGATTTGAATAAGGCATCATAAACAGAGACAAGTCTCATAGCTAATAAGTGTAATCACTTATTATACACACCATATGCAACTAAATGTTGAACAAATGCTCATAGAAATATTGGATGAAATGGATTGCATAAAAATAAAATAAGAAACAAATAAAAAGAAAAAAAAAACAAACAGTGAATCACACAAATAAGATAATTAAAAATGAACAAACATGATTCCACTTAAAATCAAATGCTTCATGTACAAATTATTCCAACCATTTATGATGTAATTCTTTCTATCAATCTAGCACTGGGCGGTATCTAGTACAGCACCAAATAAACAGTCTGCACCCCCCCCCCCCCCCAGCCCTTCCCTCACTTGAATTCATCTCTACTTGAACAATTTCAAATGCACTTGAGAATAGTTCTGAGTTGCAGAGGGTTTGTAAACAAATTTTGGTAAACCAATTTTTGTAAATGATTAGATATTATCTCTGACTAATAATAACAAGGTTATAACTCTAAACCCGAAACTTACAAAAGAAAAATCCTGCTACGTTTCGATGGGATGCACCCATCATTGTCATAGTTTCTAAAGTACATGTAAGTTTCGTTTTTTTAGTAATAACATTGTCATTATTGAACTGAGACCAAATGAATGGTTAATAACTTTCATGAATTTATCTCTAACTAATGACTCCAAAATGACAGAAGTGAGTTTCAGAAGAACTAAAAACTTCCAGTCTGATTCCAAATCCCCATGGTAAATATTAAACTTAAGTTGACTACCTCCACTTTTCATGTACTGCTACAGCTCATATACATTGTCATGAAACTGATTAAAGATAGTCTCACCATGTCTGCCTTGCATAAAAAGATAGATGCATGAGATCATCTGATATTCCACTCATGATTTTGATGAATTTCAGCATAAATATTTGAAATGAGCACAATTGTAATGGTTACATTCTGCCGTACGCTAGGTCACCCTGACGCAGTGATCACAGCGGTTCCTACACAATGCCACATAAACGGAAATCATTGGTTTCACACGTGTGTGGGCCTGTGTGAACTTTTTTAGCTGTCCCTGCTAAAAAAAATTTGTGTTTCTCATTTGTTTAATATTCAATGTGAGGAGGAAAAACTTCACAACATTTTAGTTTTGCCTTTGTCTTGCCACTGATTAGCTGAAAACAAGAAAATTTGACAAACGGTTCTTGAGGGCCTACCATTACTGGAATGGACCTTTAACTAACTTTTGTTAAATGAGCGAATGACAGAAACCTCTACCCTAAAAGAAAATGGACTTGCTTGACTCTTCTGCTGCCTCATAAAATTCACTTAAATGTAAACATGGAGCTGCTGTAAACAATCAGCTCTTGAATTTGGTATCGAAGAACCATCCAGCTAATTTACAAGTACACAAATATCCAAATAAAGATAATTAAAAACAAAATAAACTGTAATACAAAACAATGCAACTAAAAAAAAAAAAAACAGTGGCAGTGCAATGATTATGATATACCACATGACACTTGCAGATGGCACAATTCAGATGAATTTGAATGGTGTTTTTTCCTAAATGCAAGCTAACACTTCTAGTAAATGGCAAGATATACAATCTTAATTTCTTCATCCTTCAAACTAGTCATGTGTAATTTTCAAGTTATTGACCACTGGTATTGTTACATGATGTTTATCATTTTGCTTCCAGAAAAGCAAATTCTCATGAGCTAACCCATCATTTAACAGTTTTCAATCTACAATTTGCTGTGTTTGTAAAATTTATGTAATACGAGACATGAACAGATGAAATAATTTGGTTAAAAGGAGGAATTCAGTATGTAGTTTGCTAAACTCAGTATTCCAAGGGCATGGATCAAATGGTTACATGAGCTTGACAAAGTTCCAATTTTTCGTATACTTTATTATGAAGACAGAAAACAATAACTTCCCAAATTAAATCTATCAAACAAATTGCTTTACCATGCACTGTTACTTAAGAAAAGCCCCTGCTCCCATACTACCATTAAACAAATCTAAGACAAGGTAGGTCACTTCAAGGCCGAGAGGTTAGTCCAATTATTTGAAATTGAACAAGCCATTAAATGTTTGGAAAAAGTCCAAAAAATATACCAAAACACGACAATGATTTGAATAATTTGTCACTAGAAAAGCCTGCTTTAACCATAATTTGCATTAAGTACATCAAACATTACATGGCATATGTGCCTTTATTAAGCACTGCTGTAGTTCAACATTTTCTTTTATACAAAGCAAAATGTGCAGTCTTACAAATCATACAAACAATATGTGATCCACAGCCTGCAAGATACACAATTTCTACAACTACTTGGTTTTTCCTGCATTTTGAGATGAGGAAATGTAGCCCATATTGTACAAAGTCATCATGATGATGATATACACATGCATGTAGAAACCAAATGGGGCATCCCATGGACATGAACAAATCATATAAAAGAAAAATATTGTAACAATCATTACATCAATAGACAACTGAAGTATGGTGCCATCTGTTCTCCAAGTGCATCTGTTCAAACTCGTAACGATTCACTGAGAAGACGAAAGCGAACGTAGAAATAAACTAAAAGGATAGGAGATTGTTAAAAAAAAGACCAAAAAACCTGATGCCTTGTACACATGTTGCTGTCCTTTGCATAATATCAGCAAGGTAAGTACAAAATGAAAATCCGGTGTCTTTTGTACAAATATCCTCCAATGTTTGTGTCTTGTCACTCTGATTAGTAGTTTTCAGTGTACTCTTCCAGCCCTCTGCTCTCGCTGATATATATATTTGTTTTTCATAAATTCTGTTTATCCTCTTGAAGATATATAACTTTTGGGCACAAATTCCACTAAACATGCACATAGATTACAACTAGGTGAATTGGGGATTAGTTGGTGTGCGCACATATCACTCTGACAATACAAGACAAAATTCCTACGTACTGCTCATCTAATATTTATATTCAGCAGTATCTCTATGCATTTCATTGATTCGGTGGTAGGTAGAATGTTTTTTCCTTCTTTTGATTTCTAATGAGTTGCTCTACGAAGTGCGTGTGTTGGGCCTACTTGTTACTACGTTTTTTTTCTACAAGGATCTTTTCTTTCCATAAAATTGTAAATACTGCCTTGGCACAGAATACAAGACAAATCCACAAGTTAGTTTGGTTACTTGGTAAGACCACATAAATGCCTCTTGATTTACCAAGGCATTATCGCTGGAAGGGTCCGATTGCCATTCATGATTGACTTTCATTGTTCAGGCTCTGCCTTAGTGTCCGAATGACCGCTACTGACCACAGGTGTGGCTACCACATTCATTGGCATAGTGTGGTTTTCTGTGACTAGCTGAGGAGCTGGCTGAGGTACGACGACAGGAGGTGCTGCATAGCGATAGACTGATCCATTGAGTTCAGATGGATTATTAGGCTCTGACCACTGACCACTTGACGATGAAATCATATACTCCTTGTTAACACAATTGCGTAAGTTACCAGGGATGCGTCCAGTGATAGCACGTCTGATCTCACCAGCTGCACTCTCGCGTACCTCTGTGCTGCTCTGCTCACTATACCAAGAACAGTGTGGTGTACAGATCAGGTTTGGGGCATCCTTGAGAGGACCTGAGGTATATGTGAACGGCTCTGTTTCATGGACATCGAGTGCTGCTGCTCGGATGCGACCTTCTTTAAGTGCTTGGGCAAGGGCATTTTCATCAATGAGACCACCACGTGATGTATTGACGAGGAAAGCTCCTTGACGCATCTGTTTGATGGTGAACTCGTTTATTAGATGGTGGTTGTGCTCATTAAGAGAACAATGCAGTGTAATGCAGTCACTCTGGAAAAGTAGATCCTTAACAAACAAACAAACAAAAAACAAACAAAAATTTTGAATTACACAAGGATGTGAAAAATGTTATAAGAGCAATGAAAATATATACAGGGTGACTTTATACCACTTATCTAAATGAACTAAAATGTTGTGAGAATGCTTTTAAATCATGAACACTGAACAGGGCTTCAAAGACAAGAACAATGACATCCATAATTATTAAGACAACAACACACAGGTATTTTTTTCCTTTTCTTTTTTCAATTTCTTTTTTGGGGGGAGGGGGTACTCAGTTTTACTAATTGGAAAAAAAACATGAAGGGCATGTACTAATGCATGGTTGAAGAGGTAATTTGTTTTTCTTAATCCCTCATCTCCTTGCATTCTAAAAGAGATAAATGTGTTAATTTAGCCAGGTAGGAAAAAAATGGTGTGTGTGGGGGGGGGGGGGGATGAGGTCATAGACAGGATGTGAATTTGAATGTCAAGCAAAATGACAGTGATAAGGGGGAGGGGATGTATCTATTCCCTCTTTCTCTGTCAAATTCAAGCTGATACTATCAGCATAACTAATCTACAGGACCAGTATTCAATTCAATAATTAAGTCAGAAATACGAGTATTCTCTTAGTTTTTTAATTAGATAAAATACATAGCAAACTCTGTTATTCAATTCAATATTTTGGCTAAGTATTTTACTTTAGATCTAAGACACCTACCTAGGAGACTTAAGCCTAATATTTTGGAGGCCTTGATTGGCAGGCATAGGTTTTCATATGCAGTCATCATGAGCTGTGCAGAATTATATCATAGCGTATTTGATGCGACACTTATTATTGCGCAGTGACAATATGACGTCACAATGCTTATCAGTAAGAATTTTGGCTGAAAGTTGGCTTACTAAAGTAAAATTCAAGGTATTGAATTAAATACGACTTAAACAAATTTCTTAGCCAAGTAAAATACTTAGTAACAGTTTTACTTAATCAAAGTATTCAATTGAATACCAGCCCAGGTGATCACAGCAGACTGTATATACCCACAAAAACTAAACCAACAGAAATGAAAGCTATAAGGGACCTGTAAAGTGTGAAATCTTGTTACTCAAATGCTATAAGGATCTCGATATACCTGTAGTGTGTAGACCCTGGTTTCTTCATTTATTTCTCCAGCAGGCCAGAAATATTTCTGAAATTACATCTAGGGCTACTAAGTGATAACAGTACAGATCTCAATCTGTTACATAAATGTACAAGCCTGACATCTCTTGCCCAAATATATCAATGTCTGGGTTTCTAAATTGTGCAAATGAGCGAGCTCAAATTTTTATACTGTATATAACAAGACAGAAAAAGAAAATATGAATACCACTTCACAGCCTCAAAATGTGGTAGCGAGAGGCTCAATGTGGTCATTTAGAAATTCTAAAGAGACAGGGTTTTACATCTCTCTTTGTCATAACGCATACACTAATGGGCGAGGTGGATCTATTTCAAAATGTCTTCCTGTTTAAAACTTCATCATCACTAAAATAGATAGATCTTTATAACAGATCACCATTTCATATTATTTCATATTTCATATTATTTGTGAGCCAGAAAATTTGAGACTTTCATTTAGTTATAGAATATCCATTAAAATAGCATAAAGAAAATTCCCTTTTATAAACTCAAAATTTTCAGTGGGTTGCATCAAATTGTCTTGCGAGCCACATGTGGCCTGTGTGCTGCAGTTTAAGAATAAGGAACTCTAGTTAACCAAAATGCTATAAGGGACTCGATATACCTGTAGTGTGTAGACTCTAGTTAACCCAAAAGCTTTTTCCATTCCATCTTGTAAATAGGGATCATAGAAGAGTAGATTGAAACCAAAGGCTTTTGCTCTCATAGCTACTGCTGTACCAACACGACCTGGAGGAAAATACAAGGCATAAATGACATATTAGCATCATTTAATGTCATGAAGGAAGCAATTTCTTTGAAAAAGATGAATATTTTGAAGCATCATCTTGAAAATAGAACAGACTTTTAATCTGTTGAGCATGATTTGATTCCAGTATAACACATATTTTCCATAGAACCTAGCCAGAGTTATCTCAGGCTTAGTGTTCAACAGGTTAAAGTTCTTGATAGACAATGTAAATCATTGCAGTGAGTACATGCAGTAGCTTATACTGAGTTACTTTCTAGAGTTCATTAGAGATCATGATATTAATATATTGGAAAATATAACCATAGTGACCAGACAAAGTTTGATGAAGGGGGGTATATGTGAATGACTCTGTTTCGTGGACATCGAGTGCTGTGGCTCGGATGCGACACTGAGGCAACTTATCAAAAGTTAGAACCAATTTGGGACACAGCTTTTAGCGTCTTTTCCTCTCCGATCCTCCAAATTCTACGTACACAAAACAACGGGGGATTGGGAAAGCCAATGTAAAAGAACGGTTGCGGAGAAGACGATGAAAGACGCAGGACCAGACTTTTGGTTAACAGCCTAATTGCCAAACTTTCTTGACAAGCAAGTGCAGCTATAAGATCATGTCATTCTGAATTCCACATGTTCACTTGCTTGCCCACAGAATGATCATGGTTAGGGAGGAAAGGGGGGGGGGGGGTTAAAATTATAAAGCTAGGGCTTGGATTGTCATTGAATTTAGATCTAGGGATTTGTATGGTGTTCAGTTTCAGGTTAAAATTCAGGGACTTATTAAAAATTCACTAAAAAGCAATTCATCAGTATTTGTAGCACATGCTCACATTGTTGGGAATGAAGGCCAAAAGGGGGAGAGGTAGACAAAGGACTGGGATGGTGCCCGAACTGAAAGATGACTTGACTAATGACATGATGAAGAGGAAGGCAGAAAAGAGAGAGAGACAGAGCTATCATGTTCTAAAGGTATTTCACCTTGCTTCTACACATGGAGATGTTCCAAAAAATTTCATGCTGTTAATGATATAATCTTACCCATTCCTATAATTCCAAGGGTCTCATTACGAATTCTCGTTGCTCCTGCCCCAGCTTCCCTGATCTGTTCGGCTCCAGAAAGTTTCTTGCCCTGTTTCACCATATCAGCCATCCAATGAGTTCGTCTGTATAGATTCAGGATCATACACAGCGTGGAATCTGCTGCTTCCTCTACACCATAACCTGGGACATTACACACCGCTACACCTGTATAACAATGATAGAGAGATGAATGTTACACCATAGCCTGGGACATTACACACCGCTACACCTGTATAACAATGATAGAGAGATGAATGTTACACCATAGCCTGGGACATTACACACCGCTACACCTGTATGACAATGATAGAGAGATGAATGTTACACCATAGCCTGGGACATTATACACCGCTACACCTGTATGACAATGATAGAGAGATGAATGTTACACCATAGCCTGGGACATTACACACCGCTACACCTGTATGACAATGATAGAGAGATGAATGTTACACCATAGCCTGGGACATTACACACTGCTACACCTGTATGACAATGATAGAGAGATGAACGTTACACCATAACCTGGAACATTACACACCGCTACACCTGTATGACAATGATAGAGAGATGAACCTTACACCATAGCCTGGGACATTACACACCGCTACACCTGTATGACAATGACAGAGAGATGAACGTTACACCATAACCTGGAACATTACACACCGCTACACCTGTATGACAATGATAGAGAGATGAATGTTACACCATAGCCTGGAACATTACACACCGCTACACCTGTATGACAATGATAGAGAGATGAATGTTACACCATAACCTGGGACATTACACACCGCTACACCTGTATGACAATGACAGAGAGATGAACGTTACACCATAACCTGGAACATTACACACCGCTACACCTGTATGACAATGACAGAGAGATGAACGTTACACCATAACCTGGAACATTACACACCGCTACACCTGTATGACAATGATAGAGAGATGAATGTTACACCATAGCCTTGGACATTACACACCCCTACACATGTATGACAATGATAGAGAGATGAATGTTACACCATAGCCTGGGACATTACACACCGCTACACCTGTATGACAATGATAGAGAGATGAATGTTACACCATAACCTGGAACATTACACACCGCTACACCTGTATGACAATGATAGAGAGATGAACGTTACACCATAACCTGTGACATTACACACCGCTACACCTGTATGACAATGATAGAGAGATGAATGTTACACCATAACCTGGGACATTACACACCGCTACACCTGTATGACAATGATAGAGAGATGAACGTTACACCATAGCCTGGGACATTACACACCGCTACACCTGTATGACAATGATAGAGAGATGAACGTTACACCACAGCCTGTGACATTACACACCGCTACACCTGTATGACAATGATAGAGAGATGAACGTTACACCATAACCTGGAACATTACACACTGCTACACCTGTATGACAATGATAGAGAGATGAATGTTACACCATAACCTGGGACATCATACACCACTAAAACTGTAAGACTATGTTACATGATAAGCTAGAACATTACACACCATTAAACTAGTATGACAATGATACAGAGAGATGAATATTACACTTTACATCTGAATATTAAACGCCTAAAACTTATCAATGGAAATAAAACCTTAAACATTTTAATACTGAAACATTATACACCCTAGGCTGCCAAACAAGCTCATTATACAAGAATAATAGACATTTTGGACCCGCACTGAACAATGAACTGGTCTACTACACATCTTCAAACTTACTCTGGAATATCAAACAGACACAACATTAACTAAAACAATAGATAGTAAACAAGGCAATAGCAAGATTGTGTCTCGCCCACCGTGACTAAATAACACAAAGGTTTCCCCAAGTACATCCCTAACCAAGTTTGATGTCACAAGAAAGTCTTGCAGGTAAACTTTAATGTTTGACCTAAAATGACCTTTAACCTTACCATGTGACCTGACAGCACAATAGCATAAATGTAGCCCTAGTACATCTATCACCCAAATTTGGTTGCTATTGCAGCAACATGTGCCAAGTTATGTGTCATAAGAGAGTCTTGCAGGTAAACTTTAACGTTTGAAATAAAATGACCTTTGACCTTACCATTTGACCTCTGATACCACTATAACAGGAAGGTCCCCCAAGTGCATCTATGACCCAAGTTTAGTTGAAAAGGGAGCAACGGTTGCAAAGTTTTTTGTCATAAGAGAGTCTTGCAGATAAACTTTAACATTTGACCTCACCATGTAACCTCCGACAGCACTGCAACATGATGTTACCCCTAGTGCATCCATCACCCAAGTTTGGTTGCCATTGGACCAACAGTTGTGAAGTTATGTGTCATAAGAGAGTCTTACAGGTAAACTTTAACATTTGAAAAAAAATGACCTTTGACCTAACCATGTGACATCCGATGCCACTATAACATGAAGGTCCCCCAAGTGCATCTATGACCCAAGTTTAGTTTAAAAGGGAGCAATGGTTGCAAAGTTATTTGTCATAAGAGAGTCTTGCAGGTAAACTCTTAACATTTGACCTCAAATGACCTTTGACCTTTGACCTCACCATGTGACCTCTGACAGCACCACCACATGATGTTACCCCTAGTGCATCCATCACCCAAGTTTGGTTGCCATTGGACCAACAGTTGTGAAGTTATGTGTCATAAGAGAGTCTTACAGGTAAACTTTAACATTTGTGACGGACGGACGACAGACGGACGACGGACAGACGCCATTTGGATCCCTTAGTCTCACCTTCACCTCCGGTGGGCAAGACAAAAACATATGTTCGCAACAATAAAAATTTATCCCCCCCCCCAAAAAAAAGAAACCAGTTCTCGTATCAATTATGGCCCTTTAACTTGAAAAAAATATAGTATATTGGGTTTTGTTAAATGGATTTGACAATCAGGTAGTGTATAACCATCCTAGGCATTAACTCCTTCAATTATGCCTTGAAAAGCAAATCACTATATGCGTAGGAATCCCAAGGTCAGTTTGGTATTAAGGGTGCCATATTCTTGCTACAAACTAACCCATTTCTCCAGCGGCCTTGATGTCAACATTATCATATCCAGAGCCGATTCTGACGATGATGCGTAGAGCTTTGAATTTCTCTAGATCTTCTCTAGTCAATGTGATTGTGTGGTACAGCAGCGCACCTACTGCTTCATTTAGCACCTATAAATAAAACAAACACACAAACAAAACATAATATAAAAACTTCAAGAAAGATTAAAATTGGACCTGCTTGTATTGGTACTGCAAATATTTCTCTTTCATCTTGAAACCTTAAACTACAGAAACCACTTGTGTTTGAGAAATGTGTACATTTCTCTTTAAAAATATCTATAATCGAATCTTTAGTAACAAATATGGTCCAAAATAAAGAGATCATGATGGAACATTTATATCAGTAAACCAACCAGAATACAACTGTATGAGTCAGTAATGGCAATACTTCCAATGGTTGAAAGATGTTTATTTTCTACAACATATTTCACAATCTTGAACTAAATGAGAGAATAGAAAGGAAGTGGTTTAGACCAGAGAACAAAGCCAGGAATCATACGACCAGCTTCAAATGATCACCACAAACCAACAAAGAAAAGGAAATTATGCTGTTGTGTCATTTGTCAAAATGCCTACCTCCAACCGAGCACAGGGCCAAACATATCATAACTTAATCAAACATTTCCTTTGAATCGATGATACCATCCACAAGACAAGAGATGGAACTAAAATTAGGATAGAACATGAGCTTAAACCAGTCATGTACTTTCCATCCACAGGGCTGACAGTTCACAAATAGACTTGATTAATATAATGATGCTGATAAAATAACCTTTACTAAGTATGAATATCAGTATACAGTGCTGCACAGCTATCAATATTAGCAATGACATTCTACTAATTAAAATGCTCTGAATAACTTTCTACCCTTTCAAAGCATAACAAATATCAGCAAAGGCAGAAACCATTTTCAATCTTTGAAGCTTTCAGTAATAAGGCACAAAGCCTGTATACTATCTTCACAAGAAATTTCAAAATATGAACATGGCTGGGTGTATGCATACATGTAGTCTACAGTTGGAATATTAGCTCAGACCCTGTGTGATGATCATGGGTAGAACTGCACAGGCCTACAACCTCTCCTAAAACTCCTATCACTGTCCCCTCCCATGATGGGCAACAGGAAATGCTCCTGACTGCCAAGACTACCCTGGATTTCTTCTCTTCACACCTACCGGAGTAGCTACATGTATCATAATGATCGATTCCCCTCATCGCATATAGCGGATATTAACAGATATTAGCTCCTGATACCAATATTGGGATTGGGGGGGACAACAGTGTTGGGGCACTTTTGGTCTAAATGGCACACAATCATTTGCGTTGCCTTGCTCCTTCATTGTGCGTAATTGTTCGGCTGAAATTAAATCTCTGTCAATGTCAAATAAGTCTTCATCGGAATTCAAACATGGATTGTCCTCATGGCCGATATAATGCCTATGCACCAATTGAAAGACTTTCTTAGCCAAAGAGGTGAGTTTTGGTGAGGCTGACCACTGTCTCCCAAAACATTGTCAACTGATGCTCAAACTTGTACCAGAAGTTTGCTTCCCTACATATCAGCTGATTTGCATGCCTCCAAATTAGAGCCCTGCATGCATGCAGATACGGAGAGAGCATTAGGAGGCTCTCAATCAATAGGCTTCTATCTGTCGGCTTCTATCTGTTGGCTTCTTCACTGAATCGTCTCTAGTGTCACAGGGTATGCACAGGTTGCTTCCTGGAAAATTATGCTACTTTTGAAAAGAAAATAGTAACTTTCATACGCTAATTTTCTAAAAATGAAATTTTTCTATCATACATATGCTGACATTCATAACAATGCTCAGTGAGCTATTGACTATGATTAGAGGCTACAGGGTAATTTTGAATCAAGTGATTTATAAACACTTTTCTAGCTTTCATTATGTGAAAGTGTTGAGATGCTCAGTGTAAGTAGCTGGTGTATTTCTGAACTCTAGGGGTCGGTGGCCATGCTCCTAGAATGATTCATTCCCTCCTAGCATTGTGGTCACTCGGTAGTTTGTCCCCTAACAACACCAGCATAGTCTAGAAGAACAGACCCTAATGTGCACACACAGACCTTAACCTGTTACCTACTAGAACCTGGTTGTCCCTGTATTAAACCTATGGGAATTAGAGAATCTAGTAGTCAACAGGTTGATTTTGAAATGCAGGTCCTTGTCAGGACACCATAACCTTTGTCTGGAAGTACAGACCTTAGTCTCATAGAAGTAGTTCATCTTTGGACTGTCTACTATCAAAGTTTGGATTAAAATTCTGATGCTGCTGCAATAGCAGGCAAATCCTTAGACAATACACTTGCTTACATTTTTCTTTCTCAACCCAGAAACTTTAAGTAAGAAGAAATTTCCAGAACAGTTTGATTGCCACATCCTGTAGTAGTGACAGATTCAAAAGGATGATGATGTAAACTATCTGTTCGTTCGTTAGTTCGTTCATTTCATCTCTAAAAGAAAAACATGACAAATGTACGTACAAGCAAATATATCATATAAACATTCATTTTAAAAAATCACATGATATTTGAATGTAAATTAAGCATATATTACAATGTATGAAATGAAAAAGGAGAACTTAAAATAAAGCCAAAGAGGGCCTTGTTGAAACAAGTCTCCATACGTATAAATTCTGATTTGGAGGCTATTCGGTATATAAAAATAAAAATCTTATCAGAAAAAAAAATAATACAAGGGAACAAACAAAAAAAACAAATAAACAAACAAACAAAAAAGGAAACTTGTGTGACAAACACAAGTATATCCTAAGAATGGCAACAGAGCTGCTTAATGAGTGTATTTTGATCTACTGCAATTACCCCATACAGTAATACAGTACAAGATATGTGATAAAATTATGGCATTATATAATGAAAATAAGGCCAAACAAGGAAGAAAGTTTCTTAATTTATACATGATCCCAATACAGCTTGATACTTTGGCACTTATATAGTTAATATGAGTTTTCATCTACTTGAACTCCTAGGAAGTAGACAGACTTAGGCTTAGACAATTGAGTAGAATAAATACTTAATATAAGATCACTGAATATTTTACTAGCATTACACATTAGACCAGAAAATAAACAAACTAAATAATTTCTTTAAACCTATGGAATGAATTTTAAAAGAGAGGGCAATTTCTGTTACATGTAATACATGGTTTATGACAAACACTGCAGAAGCCTACATGTACATCCAAATACTTACACAGTAAGTAAAAAAAAAAAAAAAAGGGGGGGGGGTGTAAGAGATATGAATAATCACAGTTAACTAAGCACCACAATGATGATGAAAGACAGTTGACAAGTAAAATAATCATACATGTACCAACACTTCTTGGAGGCTTGAAAAAAGGGTGTCAGTTTGGCAGAAAATTTGCAATCCCCATCCACCTACTGCTCCATGCGTTATACTTGGTGCCATATATAAAACTACTTACAATACCTGTACATGTGTGCTCCAAAATAGACTTGTAATAGCAATAGGTTTAATCCCTCCTGAATCTATTACAATGTGCGTGATCAATGCCCCCCCAACAGAATGAGAATATACTACATTAATACTGATTTTGTGTCACAATAACGACTTCAACATTACACACAAAACTGTTCAGTACTGAATGACCACATACATGTAGATTCCACATCAGCATATTAAGATCATTATAAAAAACTGACAAACTCTTAAAAGAGTGAATATAAACATAAATGATTGTACATGTATATGATCAAGTTCTATCCACAGGCAAAAAAAATAGTGAAGAAAAGATTATGACCTAAATCCTATAAGTATTTGTCACAAGGTTAGACAGAAGCATGAGGTGATTTGATAAGAATTCATACAAGGTGATTAGAACTAGTATCCCATCTGATCCTGGGCTACTTTACAAGATATCTTCACCAGGGGTCTTACCAAGGGGTTCTAACAAGGGGTTCTAACAAGGGATCTCTACTGACACACTACGATGGAGATGACCCAAATCAAGTCTTCCGGAAGGGGGACTGGTAAACCCCCCTCTCACTTGGAGGAATGAATCATAATTGGCCAAGGTTTTTACCTGAACTGGTAATGCTATGGTAGTAAAGTGTACAAAGCCTGTCATACGTTAACATCAGTGCTAAGACAATGCTTGGCTGCATGATCCAGTATTAGTTGGTAACTATGTACTTGTATGAAAAACAGACATTCAGAACAACAAAAGTTTTTTTTTCCCTAATACATGAGACAAAGTGAAAGAAAGAAGGAGGAGAAAAAGAAGGAGGAGGAGGAGGAGAAGATGAAGAAGAAAGAGGAGAAAGAAGAAGAAGAAGAAGAAGAAGAAGAAGAAGAAAGAAGAGGGGAAAGAAGAAGAAAACAAAGAAGAAGAAGAAAAGAAAAATAAAAAGAAGGGCAAAATGGCAGTCCTAAAAGGACAAAACCAGAGCAAAATTATAAGAAGGAACAGAAAATACAGCTAATGCAGATATATATCAGGTTCTCCTCAATCAAGGACATGGTTATCATAGCTTATTATCTACATGAGCTCATTGCCTGATTTCTATTGTCATGTTCTACCTTGTAACAAAATTGGGCTGGGCTAGCTTTGTATGAAGGGAAGGAATACTACCATTTCCTGTACAAATTGACTTGGCACTGGCAGGAAAGAGGAACCCACATCTTACACTGTTTTGCAAAGAGGTTAAAGAGTGGACATGGTTATTATCAAATTAGCAGTTGGCATTGTAACTTCCAGTCAAAGACAAAGATCCAGAGGGATACACATACCACATGTTATCTCATCAACCAATGAATCATCTCATTAAAGGTAACAAACTCAAAACCAGCCAACTTGCTTTGATGGTAGCAAAAAAGCACACTCTGTGTAGAAATTCTGTTGAAGCAAGAAGAGCAAATCAGTCCTTATGGATAGCAATAGACTCTCAGGTTCCTTATCATTCAAGGTTTGCATGCGAGAGACTGCTTATTGAAAACAAAGAAACATGTTCTTGAGAGCTAAGTGGTCTTTGGTGGAAGTTGTACTTACCATGGACTAGATGATATCTCCAAACCCCTTCCCTTCATAATTTCCCATCTCTCTCTGACTAGCATTCATATACTCCTTATCAAACTAAAATAAGTTCCCTCTCTGCAGGATGCAGATACCGGTACCTTTAACTTCTGACACTACTAGTCTATTGGGAAAGGCAGTAGATAGAGGGAGTACTCTGGTGGAAAGACAATTAGCCTGGGCTGTCTTCCAAACTCTCTGAGGTTCATGAAGGATAAGGTGATTTCACATTAATCCCAGGTCAAATTATATCAGTCTTTCCTCACAACACTGAGACATCTTCACCAATATGGGATATTATGGAATGCGTATGAAATGGTCACATGGGTTATGGTTTGAGTTATAATGTATCTCACAGCTAGACTAGTCTGTCTTCAATATCTTAATTCTGACGAGTGCAGAAATTCTTATCAAGGGACAATATGTTTACTTCTAAACTGTCAATTTACAATTCACATTCCCATTTTATTAAAAAAATTCTACTAGTATATATCTTCAAAGAGCTAAACATTGATAAAAAAAATAAGCATTCTGAACTAATAAAATACTTCAAGTAAATTGTTATTTCATTATGAATAAAGAAGACCTCATTATGAACAAAGCAGATTTCACTCATCATTTATTTACTTAACATTCAATCTATAAAGAATGAATTAATTCATATAGTAAAATTACATGACAGATAAACAACAGAATGTAATTATGAGTATAAGACAGGAAGGATCTCTAAAGACTGTTCAATCAATTAAAATTTTCAATGGTTTCTTGAGACTAATGCAACAAAGAGACAAAGAATCCCATCCATAACACAAAGACAATCCTGTCTGAGTGCCTTGGTGATTTCCAATTGAAGTGATAACATGACAAACAAATCTAAGGCATGCTAGTTGAAGAGTGCGACCAAAAAAGCCAAACTGCACTTGTCGTGTCACGTCCTGTAGAGATAGAGCTCAAATCTCTTAGAGGCCATTGTAAGTCAGCATGAGAACAAAGGGAAGAGAGAAAGGGGTCATATGCCAATCGATTTTGTCGACGAGGATCATTGGGGTGACCTTGATGTTTCTAAGATGACACAAATGCTGCCAATTCTTCCTTTCCTTCCTTCGCCCTCGCAACATATAACCACCAATCCTCTCTCTTCTCTGGTACCTCATAACAGGAAACTAAGAATTACCAACTGTCTCTCTTAAACACTCTCATATTTGTTTGTATACTACCCCTTCACCCCTTCCTATATACCCACTCTCAAATGAAATCAACACTTTTTTAACAGGCAATTAATCTCTATTTAAAAAAAAAAAACAACTGTTGTCTATTCTAAATTTATCAATCATCTATTACACAAACTAAAACTATGGTATTAGAAACTGCACAGGTCCACATACTTCTAGTTCCATCCCATTTTTTTTTTCTGCAAGAGAGACAAGGCAGGAAGGTTGTGATTGAAAGCTAGAAATAGGACATGGTAGACCCCCCTGGGGGTAGATAGATCAGGAGAGGGTGAAAGCATCAAGTTATCCAGACTTGGCAAGAATCACAACACAGCTCGGTGAGGTCCGGAAGTAAAGACTGGGGTTCATGAAGAGAGGGGAAATTTATTGGGTGGAAACAGAGTCCAAAAATAATAAGAATAAACAGGGGAACACAATAGCAGAGGGTGAAACACTTGGCATGTGCTTTCCAGACCATAAGTTTTGAGTCAACAGAGGGACATTGAATTATAGGCACTATGTCTCCAGTTTTGGCGAGCATTCCTTCACATTGGTACTTAATTACATTTTAATGGAACAAAGTTTTTCATTCTTGTCCATGCCACTCGAAAGCCCTAAATGTTCATTACAAGCAATCCCGCCATGCCTAAAAGAAACAAAGAAATATTTGATCAGGTCATGTCCTAAGATACATGTATGATTATTCTTGTCAGAACTGCACTGCATCCATTAACATCAATAAATCATTTACCATGCAAATGAAACATTTCATTAAAACTGTCTAAAAAGAAAAAAAGCTTTCCAATGTATCACATTGTCCATTACACTGCCTTTGTATCAATGGATAGATTCATACCGGTAAATGTTTGTGACACTCATACCACTTTACCAGGTGCATACATGTAGTACTACTACTTCTGGTTCATTTTAATACAGACAATTCATATAGTAGCTCCACACTTTGATACTATCAGGGAAGTCTGAAAGCTTTTATGTTTTCAATCTTGCACAAATAGCATTTCTATTTATAGGAGTTCAACGATATATAATCATGACAAGAAGATGGTCATTATTATGACAGTGCAGACGGACAGTAATCTTTCAACCCTTTTTGGCTTTGAGATGATATTTGAAGATTGGTAGACAAGTCTTCATGCAAACATTGTGATGTTGTGCAGGAGGTAGTCTGTGTCTCTGATTAAGGGGAATTATCCTTATGAAATTCATCCTCATGAAATACAGATGAGTGAATGGAAGCCTAGGCAACATACTCATCTTACAAGAACAAAGGGCAATACACGACTCTACATGTAGAATTGCCTTTTCAAATTCACATTATTGGGCAAAACAATTTTTTTCAAAGTCTGATAACCAAGTCTTAGACGTTTTTCATATACCAAGAGACCTCTTTCCTCTTTGAAACTGCATCAATTAACTCATTGGCTACTGAATTCTCAATTTCCCATAGATTCAGTACAGGACCCCAGGCACCTGCAGCCAGTAGGTTAATTTTATTCTTATAATAATCCAGAACCTAAGGTCTTTCTAATATTGAGATAGAAGCATACCACAGCAAGTATGTTTGAGATGAGAAGTAAAGGTTTGAATCCTACAAATGTATTTTCATCTTGCCAATGTCTAATATAGACAACTAAGTAAAAACATGCACTGAAATATGAATCATCAGTTTGTGAGTTTTTGAGAGCTATTCTTGTAACTTCAATTTATTCAGAGACAAATAACATTATCTGAATTTGATACATATGTACTGCAGTCTTATTTGATTTGTGATGAAGACTTACACCATAAGTTTTTTTATTTTTATTTTAGAGTAGAGATATCAAATGATGGTATCAATAGATGCTGCATAAACATCACTGGGGAAAATAAATGTTATAGAGATAGTGACCCTTCTCTCAATTCTAAGTATTCCTTTGGGTACAAAATGGTTCGTGCTTCTTTCAAGTCAAAAATATACAAACTGAAAAAAGGGGGAATTTGCATTTATACACTAGAGTTGAAAGTTAACACGGGAAAAATCGGAAAAAATATTGTGGAAAGGGAAAGGACTTGGTGGCTTTTGGCAGAATGAAGAAGGGGGGCAGGGAGGAAGAGAGGAGAGGAGAGAATAAATGGAGGGGGGAGGAGGGAAAAGAGACAGATGAAGAGGGAGAGAGGGAGAGAGGGAGAGAGAAAGAGAGAAAGGTGAGAGATGGAGAGGGAGAGAGAGGGAGAGAGATGGAGAGGGAGGGAGGGAGAGAGAGAGAAAAGGGAGGAAAGGGGGAGGGGGAGGAAAGGGAATGGGGAGGGAGATACAGGCTGAAGGAAGGGAGAGAGGTGGAGAGGGAGGGAGGGAGAGACTGCAGGAGGTGAGAGGGTGTGGAATTCACTATTTTCAGTGGCCTTGGACATTATGCTCTCAGGAAATGATACAACAGGAAATGCATGAATTGTGCCTTGGACGAATCTTGGACAAAGATACAAGTCAGATGGTGGTGATGAGATCAGAGAAACTTCTGCCCCTTTATAACCTAGTCACACTGCCAAACCAACCCAAAACCAACAAAATCACAATCACTTGTGGTGAGGTTCATTTATTTAATCAATGTTGCTTCCCATCCTTGTGCCATTTTCAGTCATTTCCCATTTCTGACAGGGTCTGATTTGTTTTGAACATTCATGAAAGATCTATCATCACCTATACAATGAGGGTTTATTTGGAATATCATAGATGAGCATGGTACAGTCCAGTATGCATTTGCTTGAAGAAAAGTAAATTTGATCATTTTTTGTTTGTCAGTCTGATGAAGTGACTGAGGTAGTAATGTGATAATGAAGATCTAATGAGTTCCAAAAAATTCAACTTTGGTTACATATATTTCTTCCAAAAGCACTCGACATGAGACAGCATTCAAGCCTATTCCTTTAGAAAAGATGCATGATATATTTTGCCTTAAAATCTGCATTATTCATTCAAAACATGGTTACTAAAATCCATCACAAAATATTACTAAGTAACCTCTTTTCATCCCCATTCTTATTATTTTCAATCTGCATTGATTGGCTGGCACTCAAATTAGTTTCCCCTATTTCTAAGCACCCTTCTCAACCCACATGTGCATTTCCTTCTCCTGTTGGCAAAGAATTTGTGAACCTGGGTCTAGTTTCTGAGTCACACATTTGATATCATTTCATCCCAGGTCTATGAATAGGGAGTAATCTCAAATTTGATATTCAGCCAAAACCTATAAATACTTTGGAAAAGTGTAATAAATTGAGGCATATTTAGGGTATCCTTCCTTAAATAAGAACGATATCGAAAACTAAAAGAAAATATAGTAGCACATGTTGGTGCAGTTATCACAAGGAATTGCTGTTTGTATCTCTTTTAACTCATACATGTATACATGTATGTACCATTTGTATTACCACTCATATGGAAATGCAATGTTCTTTCCATGTCTTTCCAACATGGAAGAAGATTCATCTAAGTTAACCCATTCATGAAAGAGGTCCACATTTTGTGGTTTGACCTAATAACTTTTGATGCAGAGCCCTAAAAATCATACCAAATACATGAGCAGAAAGAGCAAAAAATTCTACACAAACTGTGCCCATTTTGGTTGCGACAATATTCGTTGTTTGATGCTGAAATTTTTTTAAAGGAAAATAAGCATTAAAATCCTTAAATTGGCAATGCGATGAAAATGTTGAAAATTACTGTTTTTCCCTGCAAATTGGCAACTTTATGACTTTTCATCATACATTCTGTCAATTTATATTTATTTTATATACATGATGTTTTACAAGAAAAATGTAGCAATAAAAGAAAAATGTTGGTGTTGCCAATTTGAAGAATAAAAGCTGATCAAATTAGGCTTTAAATAATCCCAGTCACGAATGGGTTAAGATGGGCTAGTCCATATACAACAGCTCCCATATGAAAATTGCTACAAAACCACAGAGGAAACTTTACAGTACTATCCAGTCATACTTCTTCATTCTGAGAGATGTCTCAGGACAGGTGTAACAATTCTCACTAGAGATTCACAGAGATGATGCAAAGGAATATCTAGAAGCCCTTTGAACTTGGTACCTTCTGATAAAAAGGGGTTAAAGCTACAGAAGTTTAGGCCATATAGCTCATATAGGAAGCAACGCCTGCCTGGGATGAGAGGAGATACCCTACAGTAGTCCAGTCATCAAGACGTATCAAGTTATCTAGAATAGCTTCCAAACCAAGACCAATATCTAGACATGAAGACAATCCAGTTGTCTAAGACCTTATTGGGCAGTTGAGTTCTTTTCAAGCCTTTAAGAACATGCTGCCGCCTTGATACAAATTGAAGAGACTCAGCAGTGCCGTCTGGCCAACTAGGATTCAGTAGGTTACAACATGGCACACACTGCTTTATTGGGCAAACACAATACAAGAGAAATTGCACCATGTAGTAACCTACTGACACCGAGTTGGCCAGACTCTCTCTATTTACAGCACCGAGACTCAGACATAAAGGAGGCCCTCATATGCTGTATAATATCAAGCCTTAAAAGCCTGAGTAGGAAGGTATCATCTAGCAAACCTGCAAACAGGTGTTCTTGTCAAGGTTTTCTTACCTTTTCATGTATCTCTGTGGTAGATTGTGCATCACAGAAAGCCACTGTAGCCACATCCTTGAGAATGGGCATCTCAACGCTGCAATCCCTGCCATCTAAGAGCGCCACCAACGGGCGACCTTGAACTGGAGTAGCTGCAGGCATGGAGGCAGCGGTGGTAGCAGGGTGACGGATTCCTAAACAAAGGGAATGGAGGGATGGAATTACAGCAAGGGGAGATGGAGAAATTAAGAAAAAAAATCAGATGGCACAAGCCAACAAGAAAAGAAAGAAGAGAAGGCAGAGGATGGATTTGCAAAGAGGAAAAAAGGGGAGTAAGAATAGAAAGCAGAGAGTTTTAATAGAGGGTATTGGAGAGGAATTGGGGCATATAGGAGAAATTTCAAACAATGGAGTAAAGAAAAAAATATGAAGATACATAGAGAACAAAGAAGCATTTGAATTCAATAGTGTGTCATATCATTAAGATAGTATCTTGAAATAATTTCTCTTTAATACCTCATGGCTGGGTAGGGTTAGGAAAGTACATCACAGCCACATTTTGTCACTTACATATTCCTCTTAATCCGAAAAAACAAGGAGCATCACTCCCTCAATCTTAGACCCACTCCTAAAAATATTACCTTTTTAAAATGAAGATGCAGGAAATATCTCTACTTCAAATAATAACTTGATCTGTTTATGTACTTGCATTGCTCTGTGAAGTTTGTTATCTTTTTTCTTTGTGAGCCCTTAAAACCAATGTAATCTGACACAATAGGTCTTACTGACTGTTCAGAGCTAAAAAGGCATTAACTATGTGTTAAAGCATATGAGTTAATGCCCTTCTGGCTCCAAACAGACATCATAATCTGTTCTAATCTGCCATCTACCTTCAACGATCCTCTCTACGGACATTCTTTGGCGCTTGGCGGCCCGCTTCTGTTTATCCATAAGGCAGCGCGAAGGCGAGCTATGATTGCTGTTGCTGTTGTTTGTTGCGGCACTGATGTCAATATTGATAGGTTCGTCCACCTCTGGGTCAGGTACGGGGACGTCCCCCTCCTTCTTCTCTCCTCCTGAGAAGTGACAGCTGCAGATACGCAGCTACATACAGGTAAGAGAAAGAGAGAGAGATAGATAAAGAGGGATTGATCCTTCAGGCATTTCAGGTAGAGAGTATTAGATGAGAGATTGGAGATCAACAGAAATGATCATGCACATCTCATTTACTGCTAGAATTGGTGGAGTTGCTCTAATGGACTGCAATGACATTTCATTATCAAAGAACATGCATCTTGTACTATATAGATATCTTTCAATCTAATGTAATGAGTCTCACTTAATATTGTTAACATAGTTTCACAACATACATTGTACACTCTTTAAAAAAAGGATAATCAAAAATGAAATTCGAATCAGGAAACTTTTTAACCATGCTTTAAATAATAAATCCTACATGTAAATGAAAGACCTAATGAAAATTTAGATGACAAAGAAAAATGCATAAGAAATAGAAATTGTTGGAAGTGATTTGACATAGAAGTCTCTAACTGGAATTTGGACTAACATTGTAATAACACATACTAAAGGTAGATTTCACAGGCAAAATGGGCAAAAAGGAAAGATAAAAGAATCCCTGATACAATAGATTATGCCAAGAAACAAAGTTAGGATTAATGTTAGTATCATACATATAGCAGATGAGCATGTTAGTCAACGTTAGACTTAGGAGGAATTATCATAGCATGTGTTATTAATCATACAAGGTTAATTCAAATGCAGTAGCTTAACAACACAAAATATATTTAATTGTACATACTCTTGATGAACCACTCTACAAAATGGAGTTTAAAAACCTGAACCAACTCTACAAGGAGTTTAAAAACACTATTTCATATAGGCTGGCACTGATCATGTTTACTGGTATGACTTTGAATTTCAGTTATTAAGCATTTTAAATATATGTTAATGTTGTATAATGTATACATCTTTGGAAGTGTGAACTGGAATGCATTCACAGCAAACTTTTTACAAATCACCTTGTCAGAGTCAAAAAGTGTCAATTCTTGATATGATGTAACACCTGTCTGTCTCTGAGCACATATAACAATAACAATAAACAGGTGCATACATTGTAACTACTATGGGTAGGTGCTTTCACTCCATATACTACAAACTCGGTGTACATCAATCGACTACTGTTGGTGTGCACAGGATTCAAGGATCAGGGGGGGGGGGGGGGTAACATAAAATAGGTTTTGCCACTCTACACTGTATATAAAACAGGAGATGACTATAGATATAAATGCTTCTGTAATGAATACATTCAGTTGATGACATACATTTATCAAACCTGAAAACATGGGTTCATAGGTAACAAAAGATGATGCAGGACAAACATTAATCCAAACATGATATTCCTTCCTCTGTATCCCCTACATATAAAGATTCCAACTATAACGTGTAACTGTTAAAGAATTGTAATTTACAAATCACTGCTTAACATGATAGAAAACCCTTCATATCAGCAGAAAAATAAAGAAGTCTAATACAATGGCTGCAAAGAAACCTGAAATTATGATCATCATTAATGATTTTATATGCACAAGGAATGTTTCTCTTATTCTTCTATAACAGAACATTAACAAAATATCATAAATCTAATGCTGTGTATCACATGTATCATTCATTACAAACTAGAAACTTATTCTAATAATTTGTCCTTTGATATGTACCATCAAAAACATTGTATTTAAACAAACAGGGCCTTGTCTACAAATAAGTTCTTGTAATAATATACTAAGAACATGATTATGGATATTTTTTCCCTCAACAAGCCCTAAACGACATTTATAAGTTCAGGATTTCAAGGTTAATATAAGCTCCATGCACCCAAAATAATACTCTTCTAAAGCAGGCACATAAATACCTCAAGTTCAACTATTATTAGATGACAGTTTCATTCACATAGCCAACAATCTGCTTTTCTTTCTCTCCAGTCTTTCATCATGGTAAGTAATTAAAGAATGAACAATGTGTCATGAAAAGTAAATGTTTTCTGAGTGAGAACATACCCCTGAATATGACAAGCTTGACATTTTGGATAAAGACTATAAGCCTAAATAGATTTATCAAGTTTCTTATAAAATCTTCATATCAATCTTTCTTGCAAAATCAACAACTCACCAGGAAGAAGCGTTTGTCATGAGATTGAAACTTTGCTACTGACTAAAAGATAATTTGTTAGGAAAGTTGGATTGTTAGCGTACTCCAAGAGTCTGAGAAAGACTTGAAGGAGCTCAACAGTGATAAGACCAATAAATGCAGAGACCTGGAAGTAACTTAAGAAGATGGAACTAATTCCATTTCTTCTCAACACTTTACCACATGTAAATCAAGATGGAGGGACAGAGAAATAGAAAGAGAAAACAGAGTGTAAGGCAAGAGAATGAGAGTGAGAACATCTTCAAAATGAAGCTAACAGACAAACGACAAAACCACACTCGGCAAAGATCTACCCAAGACGAAAACTAATTGCTGATTAAATTCTAGCATTATGACTGTTAATACTAAGTTAACTGACAGGCTAATTTGCCAGTACGTTGAATTATTTCCCCCTCTCTCTCAAATGCCAATATTGAATATAGCTCTTACAGCTGTTAATTGAATACAGGCAATGAGGAAATCACACTAAGCACGCACTATTTTCCTTTTCTTATCCTCCAAGCTCCTACAACATGACATAAGTTGTCACTTTTGATTATGGCACATATCTCATTTACAAGCTGTTATCCTCATTCCATCTACATCTTGTTGAAATCATGAAACTTCTCTCAACTTCCCTTTTTAGTTTTCTGTAAAGAAACTAAGAAAGACTTCAATGTTTTAGATTCATGGACAGTACACCTAATACATAAGAGGTGGGACTGCAGACATTTTTTTTTTCAAAAGATGCTTTGAAGAACTCTATACACATGTAGTTCTAGTAGACATCCGAAATCAAGCATCCCATACTCCTAACGTAGAACTACAGTTATTACATGTCAAGCTTCATATGATTTCATCCACTCATCACACAAAACATATATGAAAATTTATCAATTTATTCATTTATTGATTTATTGGTATAGAATCAAATACTGATAGTTTCTCAATTTAAAAGAAAATCTTTCTTGCCCTCCCATCAATTCTGTCCTCTGCATTTACATGTAAGTATATTCACAACAATTCATGAGCTACAAAGGGGGGGGGGGGGGGGGGGGGAGAGGGCTGGCTATACAGAAAACCTTTATAGTCTATCCTAAAATCTAACCAGATAAGAGTGAAGTGAAGGCTGGTGTAACAAGCCTACACATGCCATCTTGCTGCTGTAATAACACTGTATGTCACAAGAAACAGTAGCCAATATTGGAAGAGAACGACAGAGTGAGAAGCGGTGACATTTCTACTCCAAACCTCAAAGCTCTTTCTCTCTATCTCTCACTGTCTAATCAGCCAAGGGGCAAGAGCAGGGGTTACATCAGTTTACTTCTCTCCCAAAACAATAATAAAACTAAAAAAACTCTTTATATTTCTTCTCCTTTAAATCCCTCATCATTACCTCCCACTGGATGATCCTAAGCAATCTGTAATGTCACTAAAAAGCTCTATTGATGATCAAATCATTAGTGGTAAAAGATAAATGTCATGACAAATATTACCAAAAAAAAACATTAGTAGGAACAATACATAGAATCTGCCTTAAAAATGGCACAGCCGTTACAAGTTCCACTCAGCAGAAGGCAGATATGACACCTCACCCAAACAAAACAGAATATTACTGATACACTACAAAGAGATACTACACTTTTATACATAATCAGCAGAAGACAGACTGATGTTGAAAACCACTCTGTCTATTATAGGAGGAAGCCATAGTCAGATGTCACAAACAATCCTAGTCAAACAATCATTTCTGATTATCAAAACGGAAGCAACAAGAATTAATCTCTAATACTTCCCATTGATCCAAGGCCAGACTAAACACCATCTCACTGCTTCATACATATCAATGAACCATATTACCATAGAAACGGAATTCTCATAAACTTGATTACTTTATTGCTTAATTGTGGTTGATTCCCCACTCTGTAATCTGATTAAAATTCGTCTTCCAACGATATTCTAGAGTCTTATCCTAAATCGAGAAGCAAGACTGCTTTTTCTTTCCTCAAAGCTGCTTTGGTCCTTTATCTCCTACTGTAATATGTAGAAATTGATTCTGGGGAGACTAAAATGATGGATTTGCTTGATAAACTGGAGTTTTATTTATGAAATACAACTACCTTGTCTTTTTTTTTCATTCCACATTTCACTTATCATGAACACAAGCTTTGATTCATTAATAATGCTCCAATATTTAGATCAGATTAAGTTCCTCTTGATTCAGATTTCAACGCTTCAATTAAAATAAAATTACCAAAAAGAAAAAGAAAAGACATCTTGACCTATACAGTAATGTCATTATCTAAAATATAAATGTTTATCCAAACATTTTAATAGTTCTTCTAATAAAAATGTACGAGTGATGTAAACTGGAGTTTTATTTATGAAATACAACTACCTTGTCTTTTTTTTCATTCCACATTTCACTTATCATGAACACAAGCTTTGATTCATTAATAATGCTCCAATATTTAGATCAGATTAAGTTCCTCTTGATTCAGATTTCAACGCTTCAATTAAAATAAAATTACCAAAAAGAAAAAGAAAAGACATCTTGACCTATACAGTAATAAGTCACTATCTAAAATATAAATGTTTATCCAAACATTTTAATAGTTCTTCTAATAAAAATGTACGAGTGATGTAAACTGGAGTTTTATTTATGAAATACAACAACCTTGTCTTTTTTTTTTCATTCCACATTTCACTTATCATGAACACAAGCTTTGATTCATTAATAATGCTCCAATATTTATATCAGATTAAGTTCCTTTTGATTCAGATTCCAACGCTTCAATTAAAATAAAATTACCAAAAAGAAAAAGAAAAGACATCTTGACCCATACAGTAATAAGTCACTATCCAAAATATAAATGTTTATCCAAACATTTTAATAGTTCTTCTAATGAAAATGTACGAGTGCATCATCAATCTTAGTTCTCTTCTTAAGTTATTAGCAATCCATCACTACAATGACAAACATTTTTTTAAAACCACCTATTACTAATGATGAAACTTTTCCAGATTCCTGTTCTCACAACCTATTTAATACTATATCCCTGATACATTGATAGATGATATCATTAAATATCCATTTCATCTTAATGACATATCAAGTCAAGATTCAGTGACCAGTACTTAAAGGACTTTATGCAAATACCAAGTAATTTCTTTCAAAGGATTGCATGATCATGATGAAAACGTCCTATTTAAAAATGAGAGGCCAATACATCTTCATTTCACAAGTTGTCAAAAGATCAGTCTTAATATATCCCCCTATCACAGATTGTAATCTGATTAGACTTGATATATCTTGAATGTCCAATTAGATTAATGACCATCATTACATCAAACATCACACACCTATAAACCTAAATTACAGGTGTTACAATCACGGATAGGAGAAGAAATTTTAAATAATCATCAGTACACATATCTGTGAAAGATACCTGCCAAATCAAATTACAAGAAAGTGAATGTTTTTGTCCATTCACTGTCCATTTTTTTAAAAATGCACTTAGCATAACTTACCACTGGATTGAAAATGAGCTTTTAGCACATTTTGTTGTTTTTGTTTGTTTTTTGAAAGCTAGAACGTGTTGAATTTTCATAGACTACAAATAAGACATACGTTGAATGATGAATCAATTGGTCAGATTAGAGATTGGGATGAAAAGAAGAGAAAGCAGACAGGCCAAGTCAGGTAAACAACAATGAAGACCCTGTCAGATATGACATGATGTGCATCAGGAAAAAAAAAATGGCACAGAAAAGACTTTTAAAGTGAGAGGAGAGAGAGAGAGAGAGAGAGAGAGAGAGAGAGAGAGAGTGAGGGGGAGAGAAGAGGAAGATGAAAACAACTTTATGTTCTACTAAGATGGGAAGAGGAAGGAGATGGGAAAGTGATAGTAGATGATGTAAGATTAGACAGAGAGAGGGAGGGAGAGAGAGAGAGATAGAGAGAGCCCCCTAGAGGAGCCTATCCTTCCCGCATCCTGCCACGCAGGTCCAAGGTTTAGAGTGTAGGGTAGAACCACACCACCAGCTTTATACAGCTGCCATTAAATACTCCAAATGAATTACTAATGTCTTCTGAATTAAGATGAGTTTGGTTTGGATACACTGCCTCCAGTGGTCTCAGACACATGCATGCCTCTTGGTGACAGTTTCAACCAACATCCTCTGATACCATCTCATCTCCTCCCTCGTTTCCTCTCTCCCTCCCTCCCTCATCATTTCAATCTCTTTAGTCTTCAACCTAGCTTTATTTCCTTCCAGTACCCATGCCCTCATACACTGGAATTAATCTTCTTTAGTGGGCACTGTCATTTCTAAAGTGAGATATTTGGACTTCTGAAACATTCTTTTTTATTCACGAGACAAAAAAAAGTTTTATCAGCTTCACTTCTGTGTCTTAAAAGTGTCTATTTTTATGCACTAATCACACTGTGCAGGCCTTTCTGTATCTATTCATTCAACCATGTTTTTCTCTTTTTTTTAAAAATAAAGTTTTTAGATCAAACGGCCAAACGTCAAAACATGACCAGACACATTAAACCAAAGTTTAATCATTCCTCACTATTTTCTAAAATACTGATTTACTCTTTCTCAAATTACAGATTGAAATCATGTTTTTGTAGCATGTATTTACAAACGCATGCTTTAAAACCCTTTTTACGATGATCTTGTATAGGAAATATGGGTGCAGAGAGCAATTTGAAGCCTGCAAGCTTGAAAAAAAATCTTTGGAAAATCGAAGAATGTTTAGATCACCCTTATGAAAGGTTCACTTTTTACTTGAACTTCTGTCTTTTTTTTAATTTTTTTATTATTTATTTACCACTTGTGGGACGGAACACCCTATCAGCATATGCTGTTTTTCGTAGGGGTCTTGAACTTTAATAGCTTAGCATCTATGAAGACCATCATCCCCCCCCCCCCCCCCTCTTAAAAAAAAGTACTAATGATTTCTATCCTGCTGCTACATGACTGTTTTACACTCTCCCTCTTTCACTCTCTTACCACCGATAAATGAGACTTCCTGCAAACATTATTTCTTCCCTCTCCTAATCCAAACCACTTCCCATTTCACCCGCTTCCAAACAGAACTGGAAGGCAAACTAATCTGGTATATATACCATTAAGCCATGGAACACCAATGCATGCTATAGCCATACATGAAATCAGTTGGTGAAGACCACCTGCCCATCTTTTTGACAAATGAATTGCCCCTTTTCTCCTAATTGAATAATATTCCACTGTTTCTAATTTCAATTGGGCTAATCCATCAACTGTCATTAAATACTGTTATAGGGCCACTGGAAGAATTACTCATTGCATGACTGCAAAAAGGTGTTTGAGTAGGTTTCTCCCAAAGACACAGAAAATAATTCCACCTATGCTTTGGTAACTGCTGATTTACCACCTCATCAATATTCAGGATGCCACAATTCATTACTGTAATGATGTTATCATTCATTATTTCAATGAGCATAGACACCCTCATATCAAAATCAGTACACTATAAGATGCTTCACTAGAGAGCTTCACATTATTAGCTGTTTAAAAAAAAAAAACCAAACAAACAAACAAACAAACAATAAATGTAAATATCCAGGCAAATTATATAAGTCAAGACAAAAGATCCCCCCCCCCAAAAAAAACATTTTATTTCTTTTTTTTCTTTTCCCCTTTCTTTTTTGTTTGTTTCCAAGCTTTGTACTACTTACAGCTTAATGAGGCAAAATTGTGTTTTCCATTAGATCATACATAGATGAAGTCTGTAGAACTATATCACCACATGCTCATTCCTGAGCAGTTTAGATCAATTTTCCACCTAATACCTTGTGTTATACTTAAAACTCATAACAATTTTTAATCACTAATTATTAAATCCTGACAATGGAATGGAACGTTTCTTGCTAAGGCTTTCTACACTTCTTTTCCCCTTCTATTTCCTCTTGCTAATGATATTCTGCATTGAATATTGTGCTTTTATGGCTATGAAAGCAGGAAGTCCACAAAGGGCAAAGAATTTCTATTGATGATTCAAAGAAAAGCAGAAGTTATGGATTACAGAGGATGTGATCACCAATTAATAGGTTATTAGGTCTATTCACACTAGAAAAAAAATACACTGTATTATAGAAATTTATATGAACTGATGCACTAGGACTCTATGATCTATCTCATAACCCCTCTGGTGAAAATGAGCTACCAGTATTCATATTTTACTATCAGCTATCCCCATTATAAATACACATACTGTATATTATTTGTAGCCATTAGACATGACATAATATTTAAAAGTGACATCTATAAAATGGGTAGTTGATGGGTAGGAATGGGTTTTGATGTGTTAACATCGTGCTTCACCCAGAGGCTAACATTTGCTAATACTGATCGGTCGGAGAGTGGAGTGGCCTCGTTGACTAACGCCTTGTCTTGACACACTTGCTCTGAGCTATTTTCTGTGTAATTTGGCAATATGTCAACTGAACACACATTCTACAACTTTCAGCCGCTCCACTGGCTTCTGGCGACTTTTGTCCATCTTGTTTCGCTTTTGTTATTGCAATCTCTCTAATACAAGGAGCTCAGAAACTTGAAAGATAATGACTGACATTATTTGTCAGGGAGCCAGAAAGGAGTTAACTCATATACTTGAACAGTGCCAATGCCTTTCTGGCATTAAATATATACATTGTAATCTGAAAAGTCAAAATGCCAGGTCTACTGACTTAACATTCACTCTGCTTAATTCATGTTTATTAACCCTCTCTAAGAACTTAAATGTCACATCTTAATATCTACCCTGTAAAACGAATACAAAACCTAACAATGAAGTCAGTCACCTCATTTTTTCCTGATGTAATACTTGGAAAGATGTCCAGACAACATTGTATAACTTCTGGTTACTTCCTTACAGAAGGTACGTTTAGAAGGATAACTCTCAATATGTTTTGTACACAAATGTTTTGTACACAAAATTTCATTAGTTTTTCCATTATCTCTAAAGATGCTGCTTGTAATTTTATCTTTGTAACTCAACATATGTTGTGTCAAATACATTCTCCCATAATATCTCTTGAGCTAAGGAGACAAACTGCACCTTCAGAGATTATAGAGAAAATATGAAATTTTGTGTTCAAAACATATCCAGAGTTGTCCTTTTGAAGCAACACTGCCAATTTCAGGATTGCCATACAAAATAAATTGAGCATTTTCAAACTTTCATAACTTTCTCATTTCTGAACCATTTTTTAAATGGAAATTTATTTCAAATTGCTTCTCTCTATCCTCTTTTTTCTTTAAAATTGATTTTTCCCAGGATTTCATTCCTCTTTAACCATCTTCTTAGTTGAAACAGTATATTGACAACTTTCAGACTTGCATTAAGAAGTGTGATCCTTACAAAGCATTAACTACATCCATTTCTATTTTGATCAATTTTTGTATATCTTCACCACCTCAGTTTCTTTTTGGAAACAATTCCCTAGATAGACTAGCCTCAAAAGTTCCACCTGTAAAGTGGTTATCATCCCAGCCCATTTCACTCTGAATTACCACTATAGACCCGTTTGCAGCAGTACTATAGACATGGAGTCAAGGAAGTGGTTTAAATGTAGCTCTAGACAAAAAAAAAGTACCATTAAATGTACCAGTATAGTATTGGTAGCAAAAAGACTAAATATAATCTCACATAGTCCACCTTGCATAAAAAAATACACGCTTGAGATCATGTAATATTCCAACTCCCTCCTACTTCCATTCCTGTCAGCTTCCCACCAGAGCTGGCTAGATAGCCAAGGGGCAAGCAGGGGTAATATAGCCTTGCCTATCGGTCAGGCCTTGTTAACAGTCTTCCTGAACTGTCCAAAGTACTGTATTCACTGGTCATGTCGTGTCACTTCCAAACTTCAATCTGGTTTCATGGAGAAGAGACTTCCTCTAAATGTCATAGCTCATGGCCATGTTATCGTTTCTTACCACTACCTACCATCAGACAAAAGTAATAAAGAAATTAGAGGAGGAGTTATAGCTGAAGGCAAAATGAGAACAATTACTGCTGTATATGCCTTCTATAAGAATTCCCACATAGAATTCTATGAAGAAAATCAGCACATGGAAGTACCTTATTGTCTGCTGCATTTCTGTATATCAAGTTTACTGGCTCTCAGCACACAATAATATAGCATCAGAATCATTTGCTTTACAAAATTCTACTTGCAGTTGTTCACTAGGAATTTCACATAATATTCCTGCAGTGTCACCCTAAATTGAATTCAAAAAGCAGTACTTAACATGCCACTAAGTGAGCCAAAATACGGCATCCATATGACTTGACAAGATACCACCTTTTCCCAACATCCTGAAAAGCATATATTTGTCCTGTTTCTTCCACATTTTGATCTTCCATCAAGAATTCCCACCAAGAATTCTGGTGACCAGTGAAGCAGCTGATCATCACATCAGATAAACACAGTGTAAAGAACATACATCACCATGACAGATTTGAAATTCAAATCAGACAACCCCTCTAGGTATGTCCAGTGAACCAAACATGGCATCTAAGGGCATGACAAGGGTGGTTGGTGGTGGTAGTTCACCATCTTCTTTGGATAGTAGGGAAAGTACTCGGTAAGTGAGATAATGTCTATATGTACATTCCTACTATGGCTTTGCTTATGCAAATCAGATTGACCTGAACAACCGTGACAGATTCTATAATGCTATCATGATGGTTATAGTTAGTTTTTTGTCAAAACATTCACTTGACCTATTACTGGAAGGAGAGTACACAAGTCAGACATCTTCATCTTTTATCTTGAGCTCTAACGCCATTCTGCCAGCCGGGGGGATGTATAAAATCGCACATGCGCACGTGCTAACGCCCTTCTGCCAGCCGGGCGACGAAATGTCACTTAACGGTTATTTCACAAATGAAATGATTTTTGTTGTCTTTCTGGAAATTCAAGAGCTACTTAAACAGTTTTAGGCTAAATTCCACTTTTAATAGTGCCTGTTGACATCAAAGTAGCAAAGTCATATGCACAAATCACTATAGGTTGAATAGATGGAAGACCATTTTATGGATTTTTAAAGGCATACTAACACTACCTCTCAGGATGCAAAAAGACAAATGACTTGAGACAATCATTTGGCAGCTTCAGTTACATTGTCATCTCACTCTATTTCATATACTCTCAAGATAAATTGTGTAGAAGATATTTCTGGAAAGAAAAGCTCAGTTATCTATCCCCCTTTATCTCCTTGTCCCTCGGCAAATGATGGAAGTCGGTGAAGGGGTGTATACCAATAACAGGAAAGGCCCGACGGGAAGTTGTTTGTCTGTAGGGGGAGTGATTGGGTTATCTGAAATCCTATCAGGGGGTAGGGGGCGAAAACCGGCATAATATTTGCGAGGGGATATCAACAGCCCAAACATTTCCCCGTCTGGACTAAGAATGTAGAATGGAGTAAAGGGTAAAGGGTTGGAGAAGGTTAAGATGAGATGTAGTGATACATATGTAAGGAAGAGATAAAGAAGTCTTTAGGGAGAGGACAGATGAAGAATGAAGGGCCAAGGAGGTAGGGCTGGAAAACTCTTCAGTAAGGAGAATAGAAAATTAAATCAATCTGATTTTCAAACTATGGAATCAGCAATGGTATGTGGACCATCAAATCGGTCTTCATTGTAGGAAACAGCAGTCATATAAAGTATATCTCTCTCACTGCCAAACACATAGTTTGAATACAGAGGTAAGATCCACTGGGCAGTTCTTCTACCACCAAAATTTATACCATCCCAATTCCCCCAAAGAATGTGTACTGCAAACAGCTTACCAAACCGCAAGCCTGTATTCCTCAATGATGTATAAATACTAACAAACTTAAAATAAAAGTTGTTGATTACTTGCTTAAATGTCTTATCAACTGAAATTTCCTCTTTATCAATAAATATAAATGAGAGCTTTACAAAACCAGTACCAACATAAGATTCAAAGCTGAAAGTGGGTGCAGTGGTAGGTTGGGTAGTTTCACAGGAATAACGCAGGTTAGGGAAATACGCCAAATTGGCACCACTCCTTCCCACCCGCCCTCACTCCTCCAAATATGAAATTGTAAACTTAATATTCTCAGGCATATTCTAAGGAAATAAAGATTGCACCTCAGCTTGGACAAAAGACATGACACTGGAATGACCAAATCAGTTAGGAAAAGAAGAAAGAAGATTAAGATCAGGTTTTGACCCTCAACTGCTCGACATCCTTAGTGGAGATTTCATCTGTCAAGCTAGGAAGGAGCACACCTTACATTCAGCCTGACACAGGATACCTATAAAATATAATTGTAGCAAATGATTATATATAAGATTCCAGATTCAAATAGAAGATATTCATATAAGTGTACACATTGACACTGCCAGCCATAGATCATTTTCCAAATCATCTTCCCCAAAAAGCCCCCCCCCCCCCCCCACAACATGACAAAAAGGGCAATGAATTTTGCTCTGAAAAGACACAAATGGAAACAAATTAAACAATCCACTCCAAATTATCATGACTACAAAGAAAGGAAGAAATCTCCAAAGGGAAGCTTTGTTTTCTTGAACAAGCTTTTAACAAAGCAGCTTAAAAAATATATATGTGTAATTTCACAATACTGGAGAGTGAAAGTGTGACATCAGACTGAAAAATATAAATCCCTTGAAAATACTCTAAACACATTGGGTACATCAATAAACATTTGTGAGGGCTCCATATGACTAGAGGAGATAGTTCAAGTAGTCTTCTTCAATATGAACATAATTTAATTTTTTCCTTCAGTATGGGTTTCTATTGGCATTTACATAAATTACGGTTGGTGTCCACCATAACAAACGTTACATGAGTTATAAAATTAGCTTACTTTCTTTGGACAGAAGGTCAACATCTCCAAGTTTTTATTTTTTGGTTACATATAATTATATCCTGCCAGTTAAACATGGCTGTGTCTGTTTCTTAGCAGATTTTCTCCTACCTCTCAAAATGCATGGAACATTCGTTATGCAGTGTCCAAGGGTGGACACCAAAATGGAAATGGCTGCCACTTTTTCAAAATCTATTTTCTGATCGATTTTATTTGTGTGCTCTATGGACCTTTGTGATACAGATTTCTGTATATAAGTAATTGATTCCAGATGATAAAAATAACAGAACTATGACCCCTGCAAAATGCCTGTGTAACGCGCGTTATGGTGGACACCAAATATTTCCCCTAATTTCAAGTACCCAGAATCTATTGCTATTAGTAGATTTTGAAAGCAATTTCTCAATGTGCATCCATTATTCAGGAATTCTTCAAATTGAAGAAGTTTTACCTTATCTGCTAGTCCATATTCTAGCTTTGCTGTGTAACATTCGTTACCAAAAAAACAAGGTGGACACCAAGCGTAATGAATGTTCCACTTTTGGAAAATCAGAAATTTGAAACCTTTAGTCACAATGTATGTGCAATTTTTGGTTATTCCCTGCATACGTGACATGCTAGCAACGTAATCATAACAGATGTGATAGAAATTTATTTGAAATATGTGAACAAGTTGCACCATATAATACACCCTGTTTGAGCATGTCACATTTTGGTGTCCACAAATTGACAGTTTTTACCATAAAAACCTTGTAACATGAAAACGACTCTGACTTTTGACCTAATTTTCTCTATACTATCTCTAGAACAGGAGACAAAGATCCCTTTAAAAAATTAACACATCTGAACTTAGAATATTGGAAATATGACATGTTCAAAATTCTGTTGGAAAATCTCGCCACTAGCATAAAAATACACATATACATTCCATCAGAGTAGCGGTTATCCTGCAAAGGCATTCTATTCCCATATTCTTTATTCCTCTTTACTTTCAGGAACAGACATCTGCTTTTATACAATAACAAAATATCAGTCAACAATAAAAAATAATTTTTTTTTTAAAAAAGTAAATCTTCCTTCAAGAATCATTTCGGTCCGAGATTAAACTAGAGTCTACACAGCCCAGGCTATGTAGCTCTGAAGACAAGATTCTACTATCAGACGACATTGACCAACTTTTTTATCGGACGTTGACGGCTTCTGATGGGCTTACAGCACAGGATGTACAATTTGTTTTTTTCATGAAGTTCTCAAATATAACACTGGGAGAAAGAGAAAAGAAGAGATGGTTAGATATCTGGAGGGATATAGAGAGTAGAATAAGGGTTGTGATCTTCTTGTCTGATAACGCAAAGGCAAGGGAAGGGGCAGATCATTTCAAAGATCTCAACATCTTGACTAAAAAATGAGGAAATTGCCGGCTTCTTCTTCAGCCAATGTTTGCGCCAAGTTTTGATTATTTTTACTTTCCCTCCTTGGGTAGTTCATCCCACTCAATAGAAGCAAAATCAAACCAGAAATGGTGAAAAGCTGTTCTTCCATCATCAAAACATTGATGATTCTAAGATCGAGAGAAGAAAATGTGGGAATCATGAAAAAGAACCTTTCTCTAGGGGAACGGCCTAGATTCTTGCTTCACGATTACAGCATGAGATAAAATATTTGTGTTATGTTGCGGAATCTACATTCTGGGATACATGAGAGTCCGGACATTCAGTATTCATCAAAAATTCTGTGAAACTTAAAGGGGGTACCCAATGCTGAAACAATGTTAGCTCATTTGAAAGAGCATGACTTTATTGGCAGAAAATCATCTGCCTAAAGTTATTTTTAAAGTCGTGTTGCCAAGGAAACCCCCAAATGTGGTAAGATTTCAGGATATTTTTGACCCCTCAGCTGTGACCCAGTTTCGACTGGGTACCCACTTTTACGTCAAAATGACGTCAAAGTGGGTACCTTGTCGCGCACTTATAGCAAAATGCGCGCAAGGTATAATACATATTGTACAGTCTAGCGCGCAGCACAACTACAATGCGCGAAGCTGGGTACCCACTTTTACGTCATACCTCATCCTCAAATTTTTTTGGTCAGCTCTTGACTTTTTCTGATAAAAATAGCCAAAATGCATTGATTTCGATTGAAAAATCATCATATTTTTAATGTAATGTTTCTTAGAATTCTATTCTCGATCATATATCAAAATATTTTTTTACCATTGTGTAATCACTTTAAGTGCAGCAAACACACTGCACTCATTTTCAACAGTCAACTTATATTGGGAAGAAAAACATTCAGAGCGCACCGAGTTGATAGAAGAGAGTTTAAAAGAGTCATTGATCAAACCAGGGTAGAGATTTCTATACATAATTTCAAACTTTCATAGTGGGTCACTTCAGGCAAATGTTCAGGTCTGAAAAACAAAATTGAGCAATTAACAATCCTTTATTTAAGTGAATTTTGCCCACTTTTTTCAATAATCAGACCCATACCTGTACAATTTAAATGGTTGAACAGCATGCACAAGCTTGATTTCAATTCAAATTCTATTAGTTCTTTGAATGGTTTTAAATAAGTAATGCCATCTTGTGGCCCGTGAATGAAGGAGAAAAAAATAACTAAAGAGAATCAAAAGCAGTATACTGGCTTTTAGCAGGTTAATGACAAATGAGGCAATACTAGCCTCTGGGTAGAAGAAACAACCTGTCAGAACCTGATAGACAGGGGTTGACCACGCATAAATATGCATGAGTGGGACTACAGACATCACTCTGGTATCAAAACTCAAGTGGCAAGTTGAAGCATACGTTGGATTATATTCTGGGTGCGTTCCACTCCAAAGCAGAATGAATTCATATGACGACTGTTTACTACAACCCTGCCAGCACAACATGTACATTGTACCTGCAATACCACTGCTGCAAGTACTACACTTTACAACATGAACTGCCATCATATTAATTCTTGCTACAGCTTCTACTGCTGTTACTACATGTGATTAGACCATTGTTATCTATATTCAATAATTGGCTTTTCACATGAGAGTTTTTTAAAGGTAGAGAAAAATGTACCATTAATTACATTAGGGTAACAGCCTCCATGATAACTGTCAAGATACTTTTTAATAAAAAATGACCGATACTATTAACTTGAAAACAAAAAATGGTATATGAAGAAAGATCACTGAAGAGTAAAAGAAGAAAAGTCCATGATTATGCAGATATGGTTACTCTGACAAATAAGTTTCTTCTTTCTTTTCTCAAAACCACTTCACCTTTCAGTAACCATATGTCATTCAGATTTCAGCTTGAATGACACGAGTAGCATCTCACACCTCTTACAGGAGTACTGGATCAAAGGAACTACTTGACCACTGTGGAATACATGTAATACATGAAGGCTACCTAACTAAAGCCAGAACTAACTGTATGCCCCATCCTATTATAGCCAAACATGTATGCCACCATGGTTCTCACCAGTACATAACACCCATGGTTCCAACACCATGCGTAAAGGGTTTCAGACAAGGAAGAACCATGTGTGAAATTGCTGCACCATGCGTGGCAACAAGGGTAAAAACATATTGGAGTATATATTCCTAACAGTAATGATACATGTCACAGATTGTTTTGCTTTTTGGCAATGTATTTTTACTTTTATGCCATTAGTAGACAACTCCTGCTTACCAAGAAGTATTTTTCATCCTTTTACTATAGCATGTACTACTGCCACACCTAACTTTAGGTGTTATTCCGTAAAACTTGCGAAATTTCTACGCTTTGCGCAGAGTGGGAACCGTGTGTGGATTTTTTTCTAGTGAGAACCCTGTATGCCACTGACAAACCCATGGAATAAAAGACAAACCTCATATAATTGTTGGATCAAGTCAATTGTACGACTATAGACAAATGATACCCATAGTCAAATGGCAATGAAAGTTTATGAAATGAATGACATCAATACAAAGAGAAAATCTTGTGAAGAAACAAACCTGTTCACTTCTGTGACAGACAGAACAATAGAAGTCAGAATTAGAACAACAATCATATCTAGGCTGAAGTTATAATGCACATAAACTAGGTTCAAAAAGTATGAACAATTCACAGGACTTATGGAAGATAAATTCAGTGAAATCTAACACAAGTTCAAGAATATCTGCTTGATATCACTGAAGGAGTGTACAATTACCAGTGAACATCCAATGTAATAAAAGACATGTGATGTACCTCTATCTCTTGCCCACACAGGTCTGTTCTGCACACTCAATCACCCCTCAATATGGCTCCCCATCTCAAGTAATACATCTATCAGAGATAGAACATTGATTTACAATAGACAAAAGATTAGAGTATCACATTGCTGCACAGGAGAGCAATTGATCTTAACGAGGGTGCATCCACTTCCCATAAACACACAGACATCGCATTGTACATAAAGAGCAGTGGTAACAACAAACCAAAGTCTTATTGACATACATACACACATACCCATCAAAAACATCCATCACATATAATCATCATTCATCCTATCAAGGAGGGATTAGTAATAACCTCTAAATATAACATCTCAATCCCATATAGTACATACCTCTATCATCACACCCTGGACATAATCTTGATTATCGTGTCTTTTGAGAGAAGATCATTCTCCCTCTATGCTCTCATATTTTCACAAAACTCTATTTCACAAGGTAATAACTCTGATATGATATGATCACACAATACATGCACCACGCATGCTAGAATCATACATGCGATTTATAAATGCACCGACTAAGCATGGATACATGCACTCCACACGTGAGCCAATGGGCGTTTCAATGGCCCCCGCGCTACTCGCTCCTTGCACAATAGACACAAGAAAGGGAATAATAGCAATTGTTATGCATGACTGCCCTTCTCTTCCTACTTCCCTCTCTCCCCTTTCTCTCTCTCTCTCTCTCTCCCCCTCTCTCTCTCTCTCTCTTCTATCTATCCCTTCCTCTTCTCCTCTCTCCCCTTCTCCTTCCCCTGTACGGGAGCTTGAATACAAAAACCACCTGCATAAACCAACAAAAATTATTTTTTGGAGGGACGGGTTTAAATTATGTTTTCTCCATATTTATTGCCCATACCTAAAAAAAAAAAAAAACCTGAAAAGACAAGTAGTCATTTGCTTGTAATGGCTTCCCTTAACATCATAGCAATTATCAGAAATCTATCTAGATGATGAGGTTAACATCTCATAATACAGCTGAAATGCTCTCCTTACAGAAAACATGAGAACAATATAAAAGTTTACGTCCACAACATACTTCGATACAAACAAAGAAATTCCATAATACTGCAA
>CM057159.1:30125886-30195886 GCA_029962745.1 Echinometra lucunter | reverse complement strand
GGGACAAATGTAAATTTGATGGCTTGGTCTGTTTACCACCTTTCAGGTCACAGAGATGAATGGTAAGGAATAGCTGGCTTGCAAAAATTAGAGGAAGATAGAATATGAGAGATATAGAAATAGAGAGAGAGAGAACAAATATGATGAAAAGAGAGGACAAGAAGTGAAGAAAAAAAAGATGAGAGAAAAAGAAATACAATGAGAAAAAAAGAAAGGAAAAGAGGAACAAGAAAGAACCCCCAAAATGGAAAGGGGAGTTGAGGAAGTGAGATGAAAAGAGAAAAAAAGAAAATATGGAGAGTGGGCAAGAAGAAATATACAGGGACCAAGATAAGGTGGAAATATGGTCTTCTTTAAAAAATATGTAAAAAGAAGAGAACTGGGATGGACAATTTGACTTGTACAATTACAAAAAGACTGTGTTTTATCACAAAAATTAGCTAACAGCATAAGTGGAAATGAAATTTGAATGAATAGTAAACCTTTATGAATATCACATTCAGGTGTGTGAGACAGAGAGAGAGAGGGGGGGGGGGGGGAGGGGGAATTCAGGTCATTAGCATAAAGCAAACATCTCAGACAGCAATTACAACCATCAGGTTGATACAACATATAAAGGATATCTTCTTCTGTATGATTGCACACCCCTCACTTAATGGCTTAGAAAGAGACAAGATGATTCACCATGGGACTAGGTACCATGACTTTTGATACAGCACAAGGTCAAACTTAACAACAAAGTCACAAGACTGATTGAGAAATTAAAGCTACCAGAGAACTTGATTACTGACATCAATGCCTTTCATGTAATTCAGAATATAATTAGTGTCATGTTAAGTTTGGATTTCCCATTAGGATGGTAATCAAAAGATTTCATACAAATAAGAAAACCTACAAGATTAATCTTGATTCATTACACAATATACATAATTTTCTCCACAAATTTCCTGTGCAATGCTTTAGAGTTTGCTAAGGAAAGACTTTCTTAGAATTCAAAATCAATGTGTATAAAATCCTTGCATACAACAAAACAAAATATGGGACATTCAGGATGAGCACTGCCTATATAACTGAAAAAAGAGCTGTTTTGATCAGGAGAATTGCTTAAAGGCATTGGTTAACATTGTTATGATTTTAAAAAATCTTGTTTTGTTACTTGAAAATGGGATAAACATAAGGGTTATAGTGTAAAAATACCAGTCTGAAAGTTTCAAAGTATAATATCCACAGGAAGTATTTTTAAATATAAAAAATGTGAACCAATGCTTGACAATATAGGAAGGTCGGTAGCACAGAATAGACATAAGGAGTGCGCATGCGTGTATGACTCACCTTACCGTACTGTGTGTATTGGCGTATCACGCTGCGGGAGGCACATAACGGCATTTTCAAATTCAAGCAAAGTGGTCCTCTTAGTGATTGTCTCGTGAGACGAAAGATAATAAAATCGCTGTTTGCGTCTAACTTACACTTTTTCATTCCAAATTATGGTTGGTTTCAGGGTTTTGGAGTACAAATACAAGTACTCATACACATGTTTCATCTTAGTTTGAGAATTTTTTAAATCAGCTACTCACAAAGTTAGCCAATGCCTTCAACTTGTGAAATTGGTTTCCTCTCCTAGGGTCTCACTTACAACATAACGAGGTTAATGTTTGGATGATTTCCCTAAAACTGGAATGGGAGGTATCTTCAAATAAAGCAATAACTAGTAAGACTATCTAATATAATTTCTATAGTAACAGAATACTGACAAAAATAAAGCTAAGGCCAATGTGAAAACTATATCTAAGTTGTTAATAGTGCACTGGGAATCCCTCCATGTTTTATCTTTGTTTCACAGGGGTAGGCAGACCAACTGTTACTCTATTCAAATACCTAATATAGATGCCAATGACTCAAATCAAATATATGAAACCGCTTTGAAAATGAGTATGATTACTGATGGCTCTAAGGAGGGGGGTAGGAGATTATAAGATTCATTTAATAGCTGCATAGCCTTGAGGAAGGGTTTCCGCAAGAAGGCTTTAGGTTTGGTAGAAGTTCAGAGAGATAGCTACAAGGGGACTCAAATGGTTCAATTTTCACCTACTTGTGCTCATGAACTTTCTGTGACCTTCAAACTTAATCAGAAGTACTGTAAACTGATTTTTTTTTTCTTCTAATGTAACGCTTTCATGGCTTCAGAGCAAGGACTCTTTAAAATTCATGTATCCCTTACTCAGGAAAATTAATAGCTGCTTTTAAGTTTTAACTGATATCATCTGTTCAGGGAACAGTACTTGTGAGGCCAATAATTCATTCACGCATGGATCTAGAACAGTCTATTGAGGGTAATATACCCACAGCCAAACTTATTCATCCATAGCTTTCCCCAATGCTCTTCCAAATCTGATAAATGAAAGTAAAGTACAAACCACTTGGATGTTTATTGGACGAAAGCCATGCTATTTTCTCAATAAATTGTGAGATCCACTACTATTCATTCAATGCAAACAAGATGACAGACAAGCAATAACCCAATTTTATCAAAGCACCCTCTGCAGAAATACCTAAAAATCTCACAAAACGTCACACACAAAATTTTGATCACTTGTAAAAATGTAGGAAGTTTAAATTAGTTTGATAATGAATATTATGGAATGTCTCCCTATATGTAATGGAATTAACCCATTCGTGACAGGAATTATTTAAAGCCTTATTGATCAGCTTTTATTCTTCAAATTGGCACACCAACATTTTTATTTTATTGCTACATTTTTCTTATAAAACGTCATGTATCTGAAATGAATATAAATTAACGGAAATTATGATGAGAAGTCAAAAAGTTGCCAATTTGCAGGGGAAAACGGTGATTATAAACCTTCTATCACATTGCCAATTTAAGGATTTTAGTGCTTATTTTCCTTTTTAAAAATTTCAGCATCAAACACTGAATATTAACGCAACCAAAATGAGCACAATTTGTGAAGAATTTTTTGCTCTTTCTGCTCATGTATTTGGTACGATTTTTAGGGCTTTGCATCAAAAGATATTAGGCCAAACCACAAAATGTGGACCCCTGTCACGAATGGGTTAATCAATCATGGAAAGGAATCACAAAAAAATGCTAAAGGTAGGATATGGCTTTTCGAATAGTCTTCTAATACCACCAGTCTTTCATTAAATACTAAGCATGCCCTGAATTATAATGTAGAAAATTACCAGATTTTCTAACATATCAGAATGAGCAACAAAAATATATTTCCACAACAATCCAACCATGATATAACCTTGAGATGGGACAGCAAATATTCTATTATGATAAGACAGGTACTGTGATGACCATACCATTTCAAGATGGAAATATGACTGTTGGATTACAACCAGCACAAATAACACCATACCAAAGGTGCTCTCTCTGCATTAGACAACACACAGGAGCACAGTCAAAAAAAAAAAAAAATCAAAAAAAAAAAAAATAATAATGGAATGCTTACTGCAACATAGAATGACTGCAGACAAAACATGATGTTAACACATCAAAGTGTTCTGGGAGAAACAACATGGAACAGCTGATGGATGCCATGTCACATTTAATCCACATCCAATACAAGCTGTGATGAACCTGTGCAATCCACTTCAACCAAACAAAGATGGACAAAGTGGTAGGAAATAAAGGCAATCTAGTTCACTCCTGATTGCTAGTCAAAGTTCCCTGTCAATAACATGCTCCCACAGAATACAATATGTGGGACAATACTTCAAGGCCATCACAGTGCAATATATAAGTACAAAATTTGCAAGGCAAATACTAATTACTTTCATGTCATATCATGTGTACTAAAATACAAGTTCATTAGAAGATTAAAACATCTTTGCAGTTTTCAATAATGAATCTTCTGCCTCAGCACCATATCTATTTTTAATAGGCAATTGCTAAAGTCATTTTGTGGAAGATTGGGGCTGAGGATGCAACATGGTATAAGGAGTAAATTAACTGATTTAAAAAAAAAAAAATCAAATTTAACAAATTTACAGATGTTCCCCACTTCCAGGGGTTTGTTAAATAAATTTATCACTATAGAATAGGAAAGAATGACACAGAAGTATTATGTAGACCTGTGAGATTCAGCTTGTCATATATCAGTACTGATTCATGCTCAAAATATGAGTCATTTCAAGTTTTACAGTTAGATGTAGTTATTGTATCTTTTCTTAAATACAAATCAATGCATTGCATGACCTCTGACACAGGGCAAGCAATCTGTCAGGTGAAAGGTCAACAACTGCAGCAAGGTAATGCATGCAACCAGGATGCAACTCACATGCAAAAATTACTCTCATTAAACTTGATACTCATACGAGGTATTATTTCTTATTATTTGCCACTTAACATCACTCAATTGTGAGTGATGTCCACAGAGAACCCATACAGTACAAGGGAGAAGTCCATCTAGATATACAGAGGGTTTATTATGATAACTGGTGTATGCATGGGTATGTTGACAAAGCATGATTACACAATATGAGGTCAATATTAGACATACCACCACGTAGCATAATTGAAGTTAAAGGACAAAACTAGGCCAAGCATAAAGTATGTAAAGCAATGCTTTGTTCCACATTCTGTTAGTAATTGTTTTCTGATCAATAAACATTACAGCGACTTGCTAATACATTGCTCTATCTGGAGATCGCCCATGTAAATGACAATACTGCTGCTCATACGCTTAGTATGTATTCCATCTGAGGAAGAACACTGGCTCAGAAGTTAACCCATAGCAGTACAGAGCTTTTTTGAGGTCTAAATTAATCATCTTCAATCCTCAAATTGGCAATACAAATTATTTTTTCCACGTTTACATAGCTTGAAAAAAATAAATATGGATAACATAAAACAAAACGAAATATAATTGAAAAATGGAATAAGAAATTGCCAATTTGAACACAGAAACAGTGATTATATATTATTCACTGCATTGCCAATTTAAAGAGTTTAATGATTAGTTACACTTAAACTGCTCCAATTCCAGAACGCCACTCCATACCGCATTGGAAATAGGCTCAAATTTGTCAGTGCATTTTTCTCCTTCTGCTCATGTATAATGTGTAATGTCCAGCATTCTGAACCAACAGATACTGCCAAAGCGTCTCCTGAAGGTGACACTGTACCTCTATGGGTTAATGTAGCAGTCTAAACAACATCATATTCAAGGTTCAAACCAAAGTGTATTGATTAATGCCCTTGGATAAGGCAAACATCCTCAAATATCATGTATTACCTAGGAATTTCTTTAAGCAGTACATCCCCCACATGCTTCCATCAATATTAGAAGGGCAATAACAGAAGAATTCAAACACTAATTTAAAATGAATTCTACTAGGAACATACCGCCTAGCATACAACATACGTGTAAATGGACTTATATTCCTTAATGCTTCAAAAGAGCTTTGAAAATTAGTAAATTAGGACCTTCAACTTTAGCTTTGGCAACTACTGTATAATCAGTTTACAGTGCATTTCAGGAAAAGTTCTACCAGGTATACACCATGGGCTGGGCTTACCTTACATGGAGGTAAAATGTACCAAATATACAGGTAGATCAATATCTTGCAAAGGACACTGGTGCTACAGCAGGAATTTGAACCCCAAACCTTGTGATCCTCAGTCTGGTGACTTACCACTACACCACAACTCCTTTTATATGTATAACCATACATGTACTGTACATGCACTCAAGCACCAAGGTTAATAAATACTGAATATAATTCAATATGTCCTTCCGGAAAAGTCTACATACATGTAACAATAACAATCAAGAATGTGTAGAGTACACTGAAAACAGGATCTAGTCATTGCCAATGTCACTTATGACATGTACATGTATGTGTGTGGGGAAAAAGAAAGTTATACAATAGCTTTTATTACAAGATTCCAATGTGAATGTGAAAAAAAAAACCCATGCATGACTACAGTGTAAGTCCTGTTTTGAAATAGATATGGTTCATTGCTTTCTGATGTAGTTCACATTAGGCATGAAAATATCATAATGTGAAGACTGAAGCATAGATGCATTCTAGTGATATCAGAATAACCATAACATGGAAATGAGCTCATTACTAAATAGGTGACTGGCCACAAGTGAAGTGTACACTGCAAAGAAAGAAATACTGACATACTGAGCATGCATTCATAGCACATCCACACACATTTTTCTCTGTAATATCTTTACTCAGTTAAAGTGGAATAAACATTCTTCAGTCATAATCAAAACAGCCAATGATACTATTGTAATCAACAGTTGCCTAATGAAGGACAGCACACTCATTCTATCCATGATCAGTACAAAAATTATTTTAAACTGTTAAAATAAATCAACCACTCATAACACACACATTTATCATACAAATCAATAAATATTATCTTGAATACATATTAAAAAAAAATAGAAATCCTCAATGCAGAGAAGTTAAATATGTGATAGAATGGTTATTGATTTAAGTGCAATGGATAAAAACAAATTTCAAAGTGAGTGGGATGTGCAAACTCTTGAGCTACATGTATTATCACATAAAGAAGGGTAATGATGAGCAATTGCTCATGAGCAGTTTCTCACCGATACATGTACACAGAGTTTAGATTTAATCTAAAACATGCCACAGAGATAGTTCCTTTGAAAATATACTGAAGGTAATCTTGAATGCTAGTAATAGCATTACATTTTACAGAATACTTGAGTTTACCTGTATTATAATTCCACGTTAAAAATTACAAATCTTAGTTGAAACCAGACCCTTTAACACAGATGTGCATGCATGATATTAGATATGATTTTGAATACTAAATAAACATCTCATGATTTTAGCCTCTATCATTCTTTAAATCTATCATCTATCCTAACTACAAAACAATGAACATAAAACAGTCCATTATAACCTTTGAAGGGCTCATTTACATACATGTATGCTATTAAAATCTTACAACTTTGTAAATTTACCAGAACTCAAATATTATCTTTAAATTTCAAAATCAAATGCATATATTTTTGAAAACAAATGGTTTTACAAAATGTTTACTTTGCCTAACAGCATTTCTACTCACAAAATACATCTACATCCAGAAAAGACTAAAAAAAAAAAAAGTAAATAGCAAACTGCATGGAAAGAGAGAAATGATGACCAACAAATTCTGTTAGATCAGGAATTCAGAAGTTAAGCATTACAATCTACAATGTCAAACAAAATGAATTAAAGATTATCCACAAGATTTCAACAAGCAAGTATAGAACAGGACAGAGTAGGAACCCATCCACCTTTGAATAGCTTTTGCATGGAAGTAGGAGAGCAAATGAATGAAATAATAAGAAGCAAAACTGCATGAAATCATGTTCTATAGGCATGATATGAAAGCAATGTAGATGACACGTTTTGGAAGCTTATCATGGAATGAAGGGGATGAGTTTTAATGAAATGGTTTTTGCAGAGAAAAATTATGTTTGTGAAATTAAGGAATAAGTATCTAGTTATTAATACTTCTTGCAAAAGCAATATAAAAAAGCCATATAATTTTATTTCAATCTATTTGTAAGACATTCTTAATCAATTGAATGATGGTGAAAGTGATATTAAATACTGATTTTCTTTTTTAAAGTCTGCAGCTTGATAGGAAAAGAATGAAATCATAAATTAATGATAAAGCTGAAAAAAAGAAACCAGGACACAAACATAAGGCATAAGAAAAATGTTAGTGAGATATTGCAAATCATACCAAACTGCAAAATAAATGAAGATATGAAGAAATTAGGAAAACACAAAGAAAAATGTGTTAGTAAAAAGAAAAATAAAATAAGGTAATATGATTGATACCTCAGCAATTGCTATGGGTTGTTTTCACTGACCAAAGGAACAGTGTGCGAACTGAGTCAAGGAACGAACGGCTGGTAGTTCAACAAAACAGCTGAAAGAAAGGGGTACATTAGTGTTAACACAAAGACATAATAGTTTGTTAGCTTTCTCAAGTTGCTACATGAAACCTACATTGTGCAAGTTCAAATGAAACAAAATAAAAGCTACTGGAAATCTAGGTCTGATGAAAACTCTGGAGAGCAATTGTAAATAATTGTTTCAGATATGTCTGAATACATGTACATTCTCCTTTAAAACTATAAACAATGATCTTATTTTTTGTATGCAGCAATCAACATTAATTTGCAGATTGCTTTTTCAAAAAATAAGTATGTCTGAGTTTTTTAACATGTGAGACAGAATTCACACAAACTTGCAAGCTTCATGTAGCAACAAAAATACTGACATTAGTGACAATTCTGTCTTAACTATTTTAATATGTTTGCTGAGCAAAATTTTTCAGTAATTAGAAAAAAAAACATTAAAATTGAGAGATTATAATTTGGGGAAAATAATGTTTATTTTGCATACCTATTTTTTTTTAAATGAAGCAAGTCTTCTTAACAGCTGATAAGATGTGACTATTTATTTTTTTAAAAAACTAAATTTCCACATCAGTTATAGAATTATAATCTAAAATTCTAATACCATTCTTCCCCGGGTCCCCCATCCCTCTAATACCAACCAATTACAAAAACTGGAAACGAAATGTTGAATGAATTTTCAAGAAACAAAATTATAATGCACAAATAAGTCATGAGTAAATTAAAACGTACTTTACATGTTGTATATCAATTACAAAAACAAAAATGGATTTAGTAAATAATACAATAAATACCATCATGTCACCAGTGATATCATAAATATACACCTTCATATTATACATGTACAGGGCAAATAGCAAAGGTCAACAACGGAGTTTGGATATGGCTAAAAGATATGAACTATTATACCAGTTTAAAAATACAGTTCTTTATCTTTTACCTTTCACAGGCATAGAATTGTAATAACATAAACTAAGGAGTCTGGGTCCTACCTGCAGGGGTATTCACCAACTTTCATGTACTAACTTATTGAATGAAATATAAAATTCATCAATACTCATTTTTTACCAATCCAATTTTATTATGATGATTGTGATCCTGAAAGTGTGATCCTCAAAACAAATTATAACACCTACACTTATGAAATGATTCATGGCAATATCATTCAGTGCTAATAGAAACTAAATTTCTCTCTCTTTATTCCAAACAATTAACACTTCCAAACTAACCTGCTCCATGCACTTTGGTAAGGAGCTTCTTCATTAAAGGTCATAAAAAGGTCAAACTTTGATCAGTAACTCCAAACAGGATTTCAAGGTTTTGGGCTCATTATAGTTCAAGTTAGTATCCCTTCCTACTAAAAGTGTCTTGTTATAGCTTTGTTCAAATCTGTAAAAACTCAAATCTAAGTTCATACTTCATCATGGGCATAAAGACTTTTTGTATACCTATATTTCAAGTTGAAATAATTCATCAACATTCATTTACGATTCATTAACAGAGAGCAAATGTCCACATACATATACATGTACCACCAATATACATGTATGGTACTTTGTGTTATAAATTGCACAACATATATGTGCATGACCTGCTTTCACAAAGGAGTGCACTTCTTTTTAATGAGGGCATCTTCCACACTCACTATTTTCTACATTTACCCTGATGCAGGATATTATGTATCAAGTTAGTACCATCTGAACAAGACAACTGTGGTCTGTGTGTTTTAGATTCTTCCCCACACACCAACAGAGCAGGAAGTTGGAGCCTAGACGAAGCAGTTCCCCTGTTGATGAGGAGGCCCAGCCCCTTATTAGCACCTATTTCCTACAAATCAAGCCTGGGTTATCATTACCCAGCTGACCTATACACCTGAACAGGTACACATTCAGATGTACTAGTATACAGTTGTGTATGCTCTTATTAATAATACAATCTCACAAATGTCTTACAAACTGATCTACACTGTAACATGTACGTCCATTCAGGAAACCTAATGATGAGTAATTACTTTATGCTCAAGTAATTGTTGCATCATGTCTCTTAAATTCCCACAATTAACTTTAAAATGCAGAAAATGCAATTACACATTCATTTGTGCCCATTTGTTCAGTCACTTGAACTCCAATTATCTCTTTGTACATGACCAGTAAAATCAGAACTGATTTTTTGATTTGCTAGATAAATCGATGTACCAACCTATTATGCTAGTCTTCTGACTATGCAATCAAATCAAGTTAAAATGTCAATAAAATGTATACCCCCCCCCCCCCCGAAGACACCACCTCCCTCTGTGCATGTATGCAAGACGCGCACGCAAAATCATCCTCTTAAGGAGCACCCTCAGGCACCCTCAGACATGTTGCCAGGCAAGGAATGGGGTAGGAAGGTGGGACATAGGTAAGTACATAGATTTATCTAGCAAATAATAAAATCAGTTCTGATTTTACTGATATACTACAATAAATCAATGTACCTACCTATTATGCTAGAATAGCAGAGATAAAAATGGGGGCATGCCTGAAAGAGGAAGGTTAATGAGGGTCCAGGGGAGACGTTGCCTCTCTAAACAGCACAGTAGAGAAGGATTTTTAACCGGCCAGAACATCCCTCAGATAGGAGGTGAAAGAATTAGACAAGCTCCAATAGACAGCCTTCATGATATCTACAAGTGACACACCCTGCATAAAGAGCCCAGGAAGCACTAATACCCCCAGTGTCATGAGCACGGGGTTTGCCACCAGCTATCGGGGCATCTGGCCCAGCTGCCTGAATGGCTTCCACAATCCATCTCAAAACAGATTCCCTCAAGGCAGGGGAGATGAGCTTGCAGGTGATAATGAAGAGTTGATTGTCTATGTGGCAAGTCTTAGTCTTATTCAAATACAATTTCAAGGCCCTCACTGGACATTAAACCTTGCCTTCTCGTACCAAACAGTGGAAAGGGGGCCAAGAATACTCCATAGGCCCAGGAGACGCCCTCTGATTGTTAGTAACAAATGATGGCTTAGGAATAAGTTGCAAGCCCGATTTTCCACACGGATATGACCTGGGTTGATACAAAGGGCATGAAGGGCACTCCTTCTTTGCCCCGAAGCAATGGCGACTAAGAACAATGTCTTGACAGTCAAATGATTAAGAGACGCATTACCCATAGGTACAAAGGGAGGTTTGGCCAGTGCATCCAGCACCTTGGGTAAACTCCAAGCTGGAGTTAACTTGGGCATTGATGGAGACAGCAAGAAAAAGGAGTAAGTCAACCTAGTCAAAAGAGGCAAGTTACAAACTCCTGAGCCATCGGCAAAACCAATGTGGAATGCGGTGATAGCCGAGCGATAACCATGGATTGTAGAAATAGATCTGCCTTTATCAAAGAAGGAGATCAAGAAGTCTGCAATGACTCCAACAGGGGCTTCACACGGCAAGACATTTAGGTTCTCGCACCAATGAAAACAGGCCTTTAGGCGAGAATTGTAGAGACCTCCAGGGCTTCTCTATGGCTCTGAATCACAAACTGAGAGGCTCTCTCGGAGAGTCCTGAGTTTCTGGCGTCTTCCCTGATAACAGCCAGGCGGTCAGATGGAGAACCGCAGGACATTGGTGGAGAATCCCCATGGAGGGGTTGGGTTTCCAAATCCGTTCTTGAAGGAAAAACGGTTGGCTGGCTAGGAGACTCAAAAGGTCTGGAAACCAAGGTCTCCTCGGCCAATGCGGGGCTATCAGCAGAATCTTCCTTGACCTTCCTCACAACCTGGGGGATCAGAAGAAAGGGGGAAGCGTACACCCTGGAAAGCATCCTCAAGGGGCTTATTGGCAATCTTGTAGGGCTTAGCATAGAGGTTGACATTCAGCTGTTGGCCTAGGCTAATCATAGGGACAATTCCTTTGCAGTGAAAAACTGGGGGTGTCCTCCGGACTGAAGGCAAACACATGACCCATGCCATGTCGAGCCTTCCGCTCCGAGAACGGGAGCACCACAAAGTTGTCATACTCCTGCCTAAACTCCTCCGTAAGAGAGATACCAGGAGGCGGGCCTTGCCGTCTGAATAATAACAACGCCAGGTTAGGTTCCGGATGGACTTGGTGGAAAGTGTCCGGCACGTACATCTCCAAGAGAGCCTTGGCATCAGCTGCCATTGCCTGAAAAGGATGGGGGTCTAAGCCAGCCTGTGACTCTGATACAGACAGATAAGAAACCTGGGATAGAGAGTCGCAGTCTAGGGAAACTGTCCAGTCAACCATTACCCAAGGGGGTGGGTATGCCCACGGAGGGGCACCAAGTGCCGTTGGTGGGGGGGGGGGGGGGTGGAGGACAACTTCAGAGGTTGACTCCTGTTCGGGGTTCAGATCAGGTTCAGTTGCAGGCAGGTCAAGGGGTTAGTGACCCAGCCTTGCTATTTGGCAAAAAAAAATTTCATAAGCCTAAGTAATTCAGCCCGAGAATCGGGAGTGATAGAGGGCTCAGGTTTCTTGCCCAATTTAGGCTTGCCCTTAGACTTGCCCTTCTTAGGCTTATGCTTCTTGCTGGGGATAAGAGCTGCAGTATTCAAAGCTCATTTGGAAGCACGGATAGGTGCTGGCAGCACACTAGGGACTGGTACACCAAATCTTTCCATGGCAGACACCCCTTGCAGCGGGGACTTGCACTGCATGACACCGTAAGTGGAAGCCGTCCCCTGGAGCATGGCTTGGTGACTGCACCTGCAGACTTGTCAACTCCGGTCACATTGCGTTAGCAGACAGTCGGAGGCTGTGGGGACAAAAAAAAGGCTTTGGTGTGACCGTGGCCTATGCTTACCCGACCAGAATTTCATGCACACAAGGCAGAGGGAGCCTGGTTCGGATGCTGCAAAGGAGCGTTATTAGTTAATGTCTCTCAAGTCCCACCACAACCCCTGTGGTGGGGGGAGGCAGTGGAGACCCAGTAATCTTCCACTGCACAGTCCTCTTTTCTGAGGGGTTGCCGTTTAGAGGCCTTACTGGTTAATGGTTAATGCCTCTCCAACAGTCCCCGCCATGGGGGAGGCTGTTGAGACCCAGAAAGCTACCAGCACTGTCACAGTGGAGGTGCTCCCAGGGATGTTAGTACATGATGTACTGATGGGCATTCAACCCGCCAAAGCGGGAGTAATGCTCGACTTACCTGTAGTTGTTCGACCCAAAGCACCTGCTCGGGCAGACAACCTATCCGAGCGTGAGCTCGAGTCGCCCTACCCACCTTGACAGGTGTGCTTGACCCGCTAGAAAACAAGGCAAGCGCGGAGGTTCCTACCGTGCTAACAACACTTAGATTGGTAGGAGGGAGGGAAGACATGTTAGATGAGGAATTCGCAAGTAACCAGTGCCTTGAATCCTCATCCAATGAAGAAGAGCAACTCATAGTCAACCTGTCAAAGGGAGAAATATTATGAGTCACTAAGAAAATGAATACCACAGGGTATAACAAAGGGGCAACGGAACAATGGCTGAAGCTGAGAGTGTACAAGAATGGAAATTTCTGATAAGGAAATTTACAAAAACAAACACTCACACAGCCGAAACGTAATTTAAATAAATACGAAACGGATACTGGCGAGTGCAATAATAAACAACACACTCTCGAAAGGGGATGCACTAAATAGTCAACCACGTCTAAACGTACAGGAAACAAATGAAGAAGGGGCTGAAAGCCACGGCATGTCTGGGGCTAAAAAAAGGTGTAAGTGAGGCAGAAATAAGCTCAAAATTTCTCCTTATCAGAAAATATGTGACTAGAAGAATCGGTACCAAAACAAGATAAAAATCAGTTTAGTATGGAAAGTTGGATATAAAAGGTACCAAAATCAAAAACAGAGTAAAACTTGTAATTTTCACGCAGAGATTGTGACTTAGCTGCAGACTCAGAGGCTGCAAGAAGGAAAGTGGAAAATTGTGTGCAAGCATCTTGCATACGTGCATAGAGGAAGGCCATGTCCTGGAAAGGGGTATGCACTTTTGTAACTTTTTAACACAAGTAGCTTGCGTAGTCGGAAGACTAGCACAAGAGGTAGGTACTTTGATTTACTGTAGTAAATAAATGAAACAAAACAATTTGACAGCCTTACAGCCATTCTAAGATTAACCTGATAATACATGTAGCTTTCGTCAAAATTTCCACTACATTATCTATTATTAAACATTGCAATTTCACCTTTAAAAAAGTACCAAAAGTCATCTAACCAATTGCTTACAATAATGAGATAAATTATAGTATGAAATTAATAAACTTATAATTCATACACACTTTAATACAAATGTTTCAAAACCAAATTTATTTCAAAGCCATTTACATAGAGGAAGGTCAAAAACTGGACACAATATATACACAAGTTAAATTCAAGAGATGATATAAAATATTACTGTGTGGCAAAACTGTGTGATCAAAATTCTATCCTTCCTACATACATTTCATGATAATTCATGGCTGAGCACTTGCCTTTTCTTACCAGCACTTCTAGCAAGAATTTATTTCTCTTTATTACCTGTTACACCTGGTAGATGGACTCCACCTGCCATGAGAGAAACGCTAAACATCAGGAAGTCTGAACAGGGTCAAGGAGTGATTACAGGGGAGAAGGGGAAATACCCAGCTTCCTTCGCACCCATCCGTGTGGAATACGATTCAAATGAAGATATTCCTGGTGCTTCAATCACAGGTCAAACCTGCTGGCCTGGATGACCTAAACCTTTCTCTGAAATATATTTCTTCGTTCTTCTTGATTGAGCAGAGCAGACTTGGCTCTGACTTTGAGATCAAAGTCTACTCTGTTGTTCAAGGTTAAACTTTCTCTAGTCTCTAATCTCTACCATTCAGAAGTTATCATGCCATGCTATTTACTCCTGTTTTCACACCTATGCTCAATGTAACTACATGTACATGTACACGTACAGGCATGTTTCAGTGTTTGATACATGTACATGTATGAACCTATGACACATGTTTATAAAATAGGAGGAAATCCATGCTGATTTTACCTTTACTAGAACAGTTCATATCCCAAACTTCATTTCAAATGAATATTCCAGATCTACGACAAAATCACAACTACGTTATTTTCATTCTCCACAAAATTACACCAATTTGCATGAACATTTATCATATTTCTCTCTTGCTATGCCAGTTAGAATATTTTTCACATCATCTTTAAGAACAACTCCTACCCTTCTCCCATCCCTGTTCATGCTGAACATTCATTTATAAGCAAGACTGAGATCAACTACATGTACATGTATGAACCCCATGTTCCTGCTCAGAAATGAATGACATGTTACTCAACTTTTAGATCAAACTCAGTCATTAAGCAATGTATTTTGAATTAATCATCACATGGTTAATCTGTTTCATAACAATTTTGCTCCTTCTAGATAAAGTTTCCCTTTGCATGTCCTCTGATATGCAAAGCCAGGACAGTTCTTATCTCTGCTATATATCCTTGGTGTACTGATGGAAGGAAATCAGTGAAAGGCTACTTCTAAAGGGGAGGGTAGGGCTGGTTTGGATACATGCCAGCCAGCCTTCTAGGGGATGTTCAGCTTTCTTGGAAGGAGGTTACAGACTACTTTTATTATCACTCAAGGCTAGGGTTCAGTTGCATTTCATATTGCCAATTTAAAGATTTTAATGCTTCAATCACTATAAATATTTCACAGAACTACTAGGCACTGCATAAAAATGAAGGTACGTTGTACATGCCTTCACTGTAATTTTTGCAATTTCTGCTCACAATTCTTGTCAGATTTGCAAAATTCTTATCAAAATTCTTATCAAAATAGAAGTTACAGACTATTACCAGTATTTTTCACCAAAAAATAAACATTCTTTTGTCTTTACAAGATGATCTAAAGAAATTCAAAATGACAGCTTTTCAATCATGAGTGTACCCCTCAAATACATGTACCTACATGTATGCAGCATATTACTTTTATGGAAATAGCAAGGTAGTCTTGTTTATTGGTATATCACCCAAAGGAGCCTAAATAACCTTTGATAAATGAGTATGAGTATAGTAACAGTGATTGGACAATGATTATGATATCTACAGAGCAGCATGGGTTGTCTGTCTAGGCTCACAAAGGAACCAAAATAATTAACCAAGGATTCAACCATTTAATACAATGTCAACATTTGCTACAAGCATGCCATAATGTCCAATGAACTTAAAAAAATAATCAATCAAACAAGTGCACACAAGTCAACAGTCCAACTGAAATTGTAAACTGAAAAAAAATAAGAATTAAACTTAATAAGAACTTTTCAATTCCAATGCTGCAAATAACGAACAAATCCAACATGAGAGCGCCCATGATGAGGTGCCCCCGTCCCCCAGCCGACATGCAGGCCAGGCATCCAGGCATATAAAACGTGTAGGGGGATGTGGGTGTGAGTGTGTGTGTTTGTGTGTTTACGCTACCTGACCAACAATTGTCTCTTCAGTGCGGCCAATGGCCTCCAGCCACCTCTCACGCAGAATGGCTGGACGCTTAGGAACGCGATAAAAGTGACGAGGGTCGTCAGTTCCCTTGTAGCGAGAACGAAACTTGCAATTAGGAAAGCCGCATGTTGTAGGCATGACTCGAGGACAGGCCTACCTGCAGATAGAAATATATCAATGTCAAAGAAATTTGAAAATCAATGCAATTTACAGAAACACATCCAAAATAATGACAGGTTATATACGGTAAACATTACAGTAATTAATATTTGATTGACAAGGATCAAGTTCTCAGAAGTTTTCTATGGGCTACATGTACATCATATACATGTATGGTTTCCAACTTTCCACAGCAAGTGAGTATTTTTAAGTAACAAGTTATATAAATTATTCTTTGAAAAAAATTCCCCACATACATGGATGGCATTCTTAAAGAAATAAGAGAAGGTACTATGAAAGGAAAATACAGTGTAAATGATTATAAATTCAGATCTCATTTCTGCATTTGGTGAAGTAAATTTTCTTGTCATGCTGTTCCAGTTTTAATACAGGTGTACATTTAGGGGAGGGATTCCTCCTATACTTGACTTTAATTTCTATTATCCTGACAGGACTTTCAAACTTGACAAGAAAATCACATTCCTTGCATTTTTCTTAACCAGGAAAGAACAAGGAACTGAAGTGAACGCCCTTGTCTATTTCCTGCATTCTGCTTTCTTTGGGTTATAACCAAATAATGGATTTCTACCAAACAGGAAATCAGCTTTGCCCCAAAATAATTTGATCTTTGAGACTCATGCTGGCAAAATATTCCTATCATGTTATTTCAACAAACAATGCCATTTCGAAACCTCAAGAAAATTTTTAAATGGCATCCTATTACTGAAGAATTAATATGAACAATACAATTGCAGCCATCTGAAACCACGTGCAAGATAACATGTGCATGTGTAAGCAGAAGTTTTTCTCACTTTTATTGCATTAATAATTGACATACATGATACATGTATTTCTATGTATGTACATGTATACATGAGGTCATTTTTTTTTATATATATAAAGAGATGATTTAGCTTTGAAGGAGAATTGTCATATAATTGAAGAATCTTCTGGAAGGAAGTTATTTCCAGTTTTCTTTATGTATTTATAACCATAGCAATTTCTACATGTGCATGTACATGTAAAATAGAAATCCTTATTCATAGTTGTAATAAATAAAACACAGAGAATCATAGTAATCATTAAACATCTAGAAGTACATAAGTACATAAGTTTTGTAATACTTGCATTTTAAAAATATAAATTGTAACAGTTTCTGTATTAATTAGATGCATCTGGAAACTACTTGAATACTTGTGAAATTTCTGGTGTATTGTGTAGATTTCACTTGACTTTGTACTGAACTAAGAATTCAATAGGCTATTCATAACAGAGTCTGGAAAGCTTTGGTAATGATTTGTTTACAGTCTGGCATGGTAGGGAAGAGTCTTAGATTTTTTTCATCTGCAAAGAAAAGGATATTTCAAGAGTACATGTATTCTAGACCATTACTAGATTTGCATATATAAGCTGGGAATTTTATCAGACTGTTTTGGAGTTTGCCCAGTTCATGCAGAAGTTACAGAGCTTGTGTAGAACACATGCAGTATAACAACGTGGAAATTCTCAGTTATAATCATCTTGTGAGTATATTATCAACCAGTGGAGAACACTTTCAACCCACATTACACATTGAAGTGGACATTTCTCGGACATCGTTACCAATGTTATTTTAACACTGCCTTTGACATGGTCATTGACTTTGTCTTCGAAATCACTGTGGACATTAAAGGTCCATTCCAGTAATGGTAGGCCCTCAAAAACTTTTTAAGAGTTTCTTGTTTTCAGCTGGTCAGTGGCAAGACAAAAGCAAAACTAAGATACTGTAAAGTTTTTTCCTCCTCAAGTTGAATATTAAACAAATGAGAGGAAAAAAATTATTTTTTCGCTTGGACAGGCGAAAAAAATTCACACAGGCTTAAACACGTGAAGAACCAATGAGAGTTCTGTTTACACAGGATACATGTAGTGTGGAAAGTGCTGCATATGATCATTGAGCGGGCAGCGATCGGGGTGCAGGGGACCCAGCACAGCAAAATGCTATCATTACATTGTGCTCATTTCAAATATTTATATTAAAATTCATCAGAAATCATGAGTGTAATATCAAATACTCTCATGCATGTATATTTTATGCAAGGCAGACAATATTTAGGAGACTATATTTAATCAGTTTCATGCCAATATTCTTTTTGCTACCTTAACTTTATTATACGCTTTAATCCCAATTCGATCTTCAACATTTCAACATCATCGTGGACTTTGGAATTAATTTAATTCAGGCATAATATCGGCAGCAAGAAGGACCCTATCTCCCAGTTTTCATAACTGTAAGTCTTGACTTTTAATTCAATACTGCTTGTCAATGTCAGCTGTATTGTAAATAATAAATAAAACTGTTAAGTAATTTGATTAATAATTCATTTGTTGCCTATCTGACCATTCTTCGATTTGATGTCACAACAAATTTGGGGGCTTGTCCGAGAATCAAACCCGGGGCCTCTCGCACCCAAAGCAAGAATCATACCACTGCACAGAGGTTCTGAGAATGGCTCATGAGGTGCCTATGGCAAGTCATGTAGGTATTTGGAAGACAGAGAGTATTCTGAGGCATTTCTATTGGCCAAAGATGCACAAGGATGTGGAGCATTTCTGTAAGACATATGTCAGATTATTGGCAAGGCACAGCCTTCTATCAAACCAGCTCCCTTGACACCTATACCTGCATTTGATCAACTTTTTATTGGGGGTCTTGTTGATTGTGTTGGACCCAGAAGTAGGTTGGGTCACAGTTCTCTCCGGATGATTATGGACTTGTCTACAAGTTTTCCAGAGGTAGTATCACTGCAAAGACAGTGGTGCAGGTGTTTGTGCAGTTTTTCACGCGATATGGTCTGCCCAAGGAATTTCGGTCTGACCAAGGGTCAGGGATGTTTCAGCAAGTAATGCAGGAATTAGGGATAAAGCAGATCAGAAAGGTTCTCAAAAGCTTGCGAAGTAGCTAAGGAGCACTTGAAAGTGTCGCAAGGGAAAATTAACACTCAGGCAGACAAATATGCAAAACAGCGCAGGTTCAAGCCTGGAGAGATGGGGCTAGTGCTGTTGCCTTTGCTAGGCGAGTCCCTGAAAGCTAGAGTTTAGTAGTCCCTACATGTACATAGCCAAAAAGAAACTGAATGACGTCAACTATGTGATCAGTATCCCTGACAGAAGAAAGAGTCAAAGAGTTTGTCATTAAACATGCTGAAAAAATACTTCGAACATGAGGCTAGTCAGCCAGTACAATGTACATGTGCATGTAGGTATAGCACAGGTTATGAAAGACGAGAAACAGAGAGTGAATTGTCTTAAACAGATGTAAGGATGTAAGGATGAATCATGTGCTGTAAAGTTATCTTTAGAACTCAGAGATGTTAGAAAATTTGGATGAGGCATTAAAGCATCTATCTAAAGATCAGAGAAATGACATATCTGGCCTGTTGAAAGAATATAAGCATGTAGTGAAAAGACAAACTGGGTCGTACCCCTTCAACTGTACATGTGATGTACACATGTAGATGCAGGTGATGTAAAACCTATCAAACAAAATCCTTATAGAACCCAAGCTAGTTGGAAAAGGTGAATAAGGAAATCCAGTAATAATAGATAATGACATAATCGAACCAAGTCAGAGTAGATGGAGTTCCCCTATCGTAATGGTCCCAAAGCCAGATGGCACTCAGAGATTTCGCATCGATTACCGCAAGGTAAATGCTGTTACTAAGACCAACTCATATCCAATTCGTAGGCTGGAAGTTTGTATTGATAGGGTTGGGAACTCTGCCTTTGTCACTAAGACAGACTTGCTCAAGGGATATTGGCAGGTGCCCCTGACTGACTGAGCCAAAGAGATATCAGTCTTTGTCACACCTGAAGGCTATTTCAGTGCGAAGTCATGCCCTCTGGAATGAAAAATGCAACAGCAACCTTCCAAAGATTGACAAATCAGGTGATTGCTGGGCTTGACAATTGTGTGGTGTAGGCCTATACAGATGACATGTCAGTGTTCAGTGATACATGGAATGATCATCTTGATCATTTGAGAGCACTGTTTGATAGGCTAGATAACGCCAACTTACATGTAGTAGTGAATCTGATGAAGAGTGAATAAGAATTTGCCAAGGCAAAAGTCACCTATCTTGGTCAAGTGGTTGGTCAGGGGAAAGTGCTACCAATAGAAGCAAAGATACAAGCAATATTAGACTTCTGCATTCCCACAACTAGGAAAGAGTTGCTCAGATTCCTTGGTATGAGTGGTTTCCACAGGAAATTTGTTCCAAATTGCAGTAATGTAGGTAGTTCACTGACAAACTTGCTGAAGGCAAGAGTGAAGTACATGTGCATGTGTGGTCTGATGCATGTCAGAAATGGTTTGAGGAGTTGAAGGCTAATTTGGTGAATGAGCCTCTCCTTGTGGCTCCAAACTTCACAGAGCCATTCAAAGTAGCTATTGATGTTGGAGTACATGTTGGAGCAGTATTTGGAGCAGCAGTTGGAGCAGTATTGCTCCAAAAAGATGTCAACATCGTCATCAACTTCGTCTTCAATGTAATCATGGACTTTGGAATTAACTGGAATTACCCTGGAACTTTAATTTGGATATATTATCGCCAGCACAGTGGACTCTCCAGTTTTCTTTACTGTAAGTCTTGACTTTTAATTCATACTGTTTGTATTGTAAATTATAAATAAAACTGTTGAGTAATTCAATTATCAATTCATCTGTTGCCTATCTGACCATTCTTTGATTCAATATCACAACAGAATCTGCATTCTAGCCAGTGAAAAAAGGAGCCTGGGGATAAAAGTTATATGCCCCCTAACATTGTTAAAATGTAAATGCATGTACAGTATGTAAAGAAACAATGCTGTGAAGGGGTGGTACAGAAAAAAAAACTACTGTATTTCTTTACAAACATTGCTTTATGAAAAATTATACTTTCTACTCTGTCTGACACAGTAAGAGGTATCACAGTGAAATAAATAATACCATTGATACATAGAACATTTCTTGCAATAATCAATAAATAAGAACTTGTGTCTTGTAACAGAATGTAGAAACTAAAATATCTATCCTTGACAAGAAAATAGTTAACCACTGACAGAAGCCAGCATACTGAGCTGGTTGACATTGAAGGGGCCTACATGGTTTGTTCGGTGTGGGACTGAGTGACACTAACAGGCTGGAAGGCAGTTTATTATCTGTCCTTTTGATCACATTTATGACTCAGCCTAGCAAGCAGTCACACTGCATTCCCTTGGAACCTCGGAGCATCAACAAGTCCAAGGTTCAAATCCCTACAGATCACTTCCCTTGTGTGAATTTCTATATCTCATCACTGGTGGGTAGGCTAGTTGTAAACACCATTGTCTTGCATCAATGCAAGAGAAAAACTACATGGTCTGTTAGTAGCTCAAGTATGTGGTGAATTGCTTTTTCCTGGAACATTTATGCTCAAGTGATTGGTGTAGATAAGCAGTGAGCAGTGTTAGACAAAGAGTCGGAGACACTTCATCTTTGTTTTGATGTGTTCAGTGATTACACATCAACGAAATATCGTAGTCTGGATTATGGATGGTACATGTAAGTGTTTAAAATTATGAACACACAATTAATATAGGTGTCACAGTCCAGTGTTTTAAAATTAAAACACTTGACTGGAGATGTCAGGGTTGTATGTCCAAACACTGGCTCAGAACTACATTGTATATGTAGTGTTCTTTGGAAAGATGTAGCCTACATTTCCTATTCTCCACCCAGGTGTTAACCCATTCATGACAGAGGTCCACCTTTGGTGGTTTGGCCTAATATCTTTTGATGCAAAGCCCTAAAAATCATACCAGATACATGGGCAGAAAAAGCAACAAATTCTACACAAACTGTGCCCATTTTTGGTTGCGTCAATATTCGTTGTTTGATGCTGAAAATTTTAAAAGGAAAATAAGCATTAAAATCCTTAAATTGGCAATGTCATAGAAAGTTTAAAATCACCGTTTTCCCCTGCAAATTGGCAACTTTTTGACTTTTCATCATAATTTCTGTCAATTTATATTCATTTCAGATACATGACATTTTATAAGAAAAATGTAGCAATAAAATAAAATGTTGGTGTTGCCAATTTGAAGAATAAAAGCTGATCAAATTAGGCTTTAAATAATTCCTGTCACGAATGGGTTAAATGGTAACTGGGAGGAAGGAATTCCTAAAAAATAATGCTGCATGCACTAAAATAGATAGCCTACACGTACATATTGGAGTGTCTTGACTCTTGAGCACCTTCTACCTGTACATGTACATGTATGGTGCATTAGAGGCACCATGAAATTATCTAATATCATTATTATTATCACTATAATAACTGAAGAATGTCATACATGGTACAATGTAAGTTCATGTATTCAAGCATACATAAACTATTGAACTGTGAATGCTCTTTCACATCACCAATGATGTCGCATGGCCTATTGCAGATAAACAGTTGAACCATGCTCACTCTGCATCATTCTATTTGAGACATGTGCATGGATTCATAAACAATGGTGACTGATGGGCATAGTTTTTCCCATTACTGCTCACTGAATGGTAGTAGCCAAGGTGATTCTATTGTTGCTATCTCCCATCCAGGCAAAAGATGAAAGAAATGATTATGAGATGGCCTTGGGACACAGACTCATCAGGTGTGGTATAAAGCCACAAACCTTGGCATGGCAGACAAAATACGCCTTCATAAGTAGGCTACATGTATGTAATGACTGCCAATACATGCATAACTTGCAGGCATGTTCCCTTGGAAGTTAAAAGCACAACATAGCATCTAAAAATATATAGAGGCCTGTAAAGATTTGCTACAAGCCATATAGGCCTACTTTCTTTGGGAGCAACAATTCAAGCATGACTATCACAGTCTTCATAAATTTTGTAAACTATCATATTTCAAAATCTGTGCTTGCGAGGAAAATCCACTTCTAACAGCCACTTATAACATTTTGCAAAACAGTTCTTTTTTGCATAATCAGTATTTTCCCGTTTTTGGTAAGCTTTCACTTGCTAGTCTGCAAGCTTCTTCAGACCCTTATCGTAACTTTCATTGTTGTTGAAGCAGCCCGACGATGTGGGAGAATGCGATCGTACATGGTGGGGGGATTGTACTGACCAAGGCCCCTGTTCATTTCCATGAGTATGTATACCACTTCCCTTAGTCACCTGCTAGTTTCAATGCTATCTCAGGAGAGGATGCTACTTTTGTTCCAGTTTATGGAGTGGTTAGTAACGGCCATGTGATCACTGATGGCTGATTTTGCGGGTTGGACTGTGGCTACCTTCTTTCTGCCTCCGATTAAGTGGGCAGCTCCCACCCCTTCTGCCTCTTCTTCATGTTCTGCTTTCCTGGTTCCAAATAATTTCATTCCAGTTCCCCAATATAGCTTTTGTTGCAGTCTCAGCATGGTATCCTGTTGACCACCCCAGTACAGTCATCTGTTTTACGTCAATCCTTACGGTATAAAACGAGGGCACGAAAACGTGGTGTGGGGGTTTCATGGCAGTTCAAATGTTGTACATGTACATCTTAAAGATACGCTGTGAGGCTTCGCAGATCCCTTTGATGTACAGAATTGTGACCATCCCTCTCCTTGTTTTGCATTTTTTGTTGGGAAGCCCTCTTTGCTCTTGTTGGGGAGTCTTCTTAGTTTTTTTGAAGATCCAATCAGGATAACCTCATTTCTATAGGGAACAGTGGATGTACTCTTCTTCCACCTGTAAATCGCACTCTTCGGTTTTGATGAACTTACCTCTGTCCATTAGGATGTGGATGACTCCAAATTTTTTATGGAGGGAGTGATGTGAGGTAAAGTTCAAGTATTGCCCAGTGTGCATCTTTTTTCCTGTCTACTACCAGCTGGGTACATGGAGATCCATCTGGCTTCTTGATGATTCTGGTGTCCGGGAAGGGGATAGAGTTAGGGTAAACTAGAAGCTGCCAGAGTCATCTACTTGGTTTATAGGGAAAGTTACTTTATCCATGCTGTCTTTGTTGACAACTGCCAAGATCTCATCTATATTGGGGAAACCCAGTACAATCTCCCCACCACATACGATCCTAATCTCCTACAACATCAGGCTGCTTCAACCACAGTGCCAGGTACAATGAGGGTCTGAAGAAGCTTGCAGACCAGCAAGTGAAAGCTCACCAAAAAAGGTAACTACTAATTGTGTAAAAAAGAAACATTCTGCAAACACTTCACCAATCAGATGAACCTCCTCAGGCTAGCCATTTAAAAGAGTTTTTTTCAAAACACAAATTGTGTAGGCTACAATCATACATGTAAGGCTAGGCTCTAAAAGAAATTTTTTGGTGGGGTCCCGAACAAAAAAAAATAAGGGCACTGAATGTATTGAGCCCTGCTTTAAAATTGTCAAAGTTTGGACTTTGGGGGTCCAGACCTAAATATGGGAATGGGGGGGCTCATGTGTTCTGGGTGCCTGATACACTGTAGTTTCAGGCCCTGCATGAGGGTATGATGTAACTAAAGCCTTGTGTCACATCCAGTCATGCACCTTTTTGCTTCTGGTCTAAATGTATGAACCATTTCACAGAAAATTCCAGCAGCCAAAGCACACAGGTCTAAGGGGTCTGCACTTTTTTTTTTTTTTTTTTTTTTTGGGGGGGGGGGGTGTGTGTATGCATTTTTTTTATTGGTTTGTTTGTTTGTTTGTTTGTTTGTTTCGCAGCCTTGCAGAAGTACCCAAGACAAACAGGGTGGCTACTGGACATGTCCAACAATCTCTGCATGTGGTCTACATGTAGGTCTTTACATGAATGCAAGTGAAAGGTATAAACATCATCATCACATCATTGGTGTTATGTCAGTATGACATGTCCGTTATAGAAAAAGTCCATCATTCACCATTCTTTTCTGTCTTGAGCTTTTATTTTAGGGTGTATGTTATATCAAACATCACACTGGCTTTCTGCAAACATACTGGTACTGTGGTACATGTAGCAAGAGTTTCTTGCAGTAGTCACAAGCATGGTTCTCGCCAGTACATAACACCCATGGTTCCAGTACCATGCGTAAAGGGTTTCAGACAAGGAAGAACCATGTGTGAAATTGCTGCAACATGCGTGGCAACAAGGGTAAAAAAATATTGGAGTATATATTCCTAACAATAATGATAAATGTCACAGATTGTTATGCTTTTTGGCAATGTATTTTTACTTTTATGCTATTAGTAGACAACTCCTGCTTACCAAGAAGTATTTTTCATCCTTTTACTATAGCATATACTGCCGCCACACCTAACTTTAGGTGTTATTCCGTAAAAATTCTGAAACTTCCACGCTTTGCGCAGAGTGGGAACCGTGTGTGGATTTTTTTCTAGTGAGAACCCTGGTCACAATGAAGCACATACTGCCATGTACTGTAGGAGCAGTAACACATTAGACAGCAGTGGCGCAACACCTATACAGGGGTTGTGCATTCACCGAAGTGTACCTACAGCTCTAGGTAAATGAAAGAGGGAGGTATGTCTGCAGGGAGGATGCAAGATGAGTAGATGACCATGAGGGATTATAAGAAAGATGCACAATTACCAACAAGCTGGACTACAACCCGACCACAGTGGTGGACAGGTACATGATGCAAAAATATCCATGGCTTGCATGTGGCCATGTAGCATACATGTAATATGCTGCGTATGGTCCAAGTGCTAAATGATAGAAGAGACCATAACAGATATAAAAGCTCTGTCTGCAATGTGAAAAATAATTAGCTTGCATGACTTTAGGTAGGTGCATCACCCTAGTGCTTTAATTTTGTAAATTAATTGACAGCCTTAAAATATGTTTTTCTCATTTTTGAAAATATGTGGTACATGTAAGTCATCACATGACCAGTGAAAACAACGGAGAATTACAATTTTATTCGCAGAATGAAATATCTTCCTCTAGGACATCTACATGTAAACAAAGTGTCCATAGAGAAACTTCCACAGCCAAGTGAAGGTAGATTAAATCCACACAAAAACTGCATTGTAAATACATGTATCATGCTACATTTATAATGTAAGCCAGATACTTGCAGATAAAATTGTAGCTGACTAGCTATACATGTTGCATACATACACCAGGATGGAGGACTACAATGAGAGACAACACTAGCTAGCAAACCCTAGCAGTTTCTAGCCACAGCAAGGTCTTGACACTTAGCAGGGTCATCTGAGGTCAGACTGACATGAGAATCCAAGCCTTCACCAAGGAGTTTCCCCACCGAGGCTGTGGTATTATGTTCCTCAACATCATGCACACACGTGCACAGGGAGCTATGACAATGGTTCTAAAAATAGTTTTATAATACAATTCATGACCATGGGTACACACACAACATAATGTACTTGGGCACATGTACATGTATTTTAGGTCAAACCTCTATAAATTGCAATGAAGTCATACGTTACTAGATTTAGAATAGAAGATAACTTCCAAACAGAAAATTTAACATTAATTGCGATGCTTTAATCATTGCAAACTTCATCCATTACATGTATGCTCATGTTTTCCAATGCATGCATATACATGTACATGTACATGTAACTGAAGAGTACAGCTGTATGTTTTTCTTTTCAACACCAAAATGATCCAATGCAATACAATTCTGCAGCTCCACAATCTAACAATACACGAGGGCTGTTCACTTGTTGACTATTGTAGACATTCAACTGTGGAACATGTGAAGCATATATCGTGGGCAATTTGTACATTGTTGCATGTTTTGATATCCTGACAACATTCACTTTGACTGTCAGAGGGCAGTATTCTACATGTATGTTAAATGTACATTTCCCTGGTGTACAATGAATGCACACATGTGTGAGAAATACATGCCAGTGCTAACTCATGGAAAGACCAATATTGCAATGTCATTTGAAGACAGAGGAAGAGGATGATATCCTCATTCAAATCATGATTTTGAAGTCATTAAAACTTTATTTCTGACGGGAATCCTGAATTCTTTGCAGTCAGACTAACCACAGGTCACGGCAACATTGTAAAGCCCCAAGTACACACATAAATGCACTACTTATTGAAGTGTAACCTATCCTCTATCATTATTTCGGTATTGTTCCTTTGTGAGCAAGTGGAGCAACCACCACACTGCAAGTATAGCTGAAGTGCATTACATACATTGTGCATTTAGAAAAAGTAAAAAGTCAAAATGAAAGCACTTCAAATCCATGTTACAGACTTTGAAAATGGAGGCTTACATGTAAATCAAAGGGAATGTTTACTTGAATGACAGATTTGGTCTTCCAAAGAAACGAATGTGAACATGTCCCAGCTAATTTAGTATGACATTTAATTAAATCATACTTGACAAGAGATTACCCAATCCTGGGTCAATTTCATAACAATGAAAATCTTTATCTTAAGAAGTTACATGTACATGAACTTCTCAGTCAGATTTCATAAAATTTGGCTACAATGTTTCAATTGAAGCATTGTGGTCTAGTGGGGAAGTCACCAAACTCTGAACCACCAGGTGTGGGGTTCAAATCCCTGCTACAGCTTTAAACTTTGGCAATACATTAATCTATATGCCACACTTGACCCAGGTGCCACTGAAATTGTGACTTAATTTGAAATAAACAGTCGCATACACACACATAATTTTCTGGTAAAATACGACATGCACGCACCGGGCATGTTGGCTCAACTGATAGAGCATCCACCTCATAAACAGGAGGTCGTGGGTTCGATCCCCAGCCAAGTCATGGCAAAGACTTACAAAAATGGGACCTTCTGCCTTCTAGCCAGGCACTCATCATATAAGAATGAAGAAGGGTAATAATAACAAATTATGTTATGCAGGGCCTGCTGGAAGATTAGCTGATAAAGCTGAAGTGGTTACCCTCAGTAAATAAGGGCTATTATTATTCTTATTATCATTATACACCCAGGAAATGGAGATGGTGCACATATTCTGTGCATGAATAAATGCTATATTTCTAAGAGCCTAGAGATGTTAAGGAAGTACAATGTTAATGTACTTTCCTACATGTATAAATATTCTCAGTGAGACCATTTTCTCAAGCTGGTTTTCTTTATGGATCAACATCAAGCTTCCTGAATCCTGAGACATCCTTACTAACACAATAAGAAACTGGTTCAAGAAGAGAGAAATTACAAAGGCAGTCATATTCTAAAATAAAAATTTTTTTTAGAAAAATGGTCTTACTTATCCCTTGCACCATACACAGTTCAAGCAAATTGATGCAGGGTGAGTGTTCACAAAACAAATGTAATGTCTTACTACATGTATTTAAGGATTAAGGATTTAAGGATTAAGGATTTAGCATTAAAAAAAATACATAGCTATCTTTAAACCCCTCAATTCTCAGAGCAGGAGTTTTGTAAATACATGTATGTTACAGTCTTCTGAGTTCTGACATGTTTATTAGAATGTGATTGCAACAGTATACAAATAGCGAATAGACATGAGTGCAATGGTACGAGATTTCGCATGAGGTGAAAGAGCGACCTTCTATTCTACGTCGCGATCTTTCACCTCATGCGAAATCTCGTACCACTGCACAAATTAGAATATTCGCTATTTGTATTATACAATGCCTCAGAAGTCTGAGAAATTGATGAAAAATCAAGAAAAAACAGCAACATTTTGGTCGAGAAATCAAGGTTTATAAAGCATGGAAAGAAGTTCCGACTGCAAAATGCCTGGCGCCATGGCTAGGCTGTGCACGTATCTGCAGCAGTGTGGGAACGAACACGACTTGCTGGCATAGCCTGAGCATGCAACAACAAATACGCGTATAGGATCTACTGCGCAAGCTACTTGTGACATCACAAAAGAAACAAAAGGAGTAATTTGTGGGAATCTACTGTGACGTCAAGCTAAACGTGCAATGGTACATTTTGGATGGTACGAGTGCAATGGTACAAATATCGCACGTTCAGCTCCCATAGACTTGCGTACAACAAGCTGAGTAGATGTTGTACAATACCTACTACCTACATGTAATGCAATAAACAAGTCTGTAATGCACCACTGAGTATTCATACTCAACTATTCAATACCAAAAAATTAAAAAGACTCATAGTTTTAGGGACATCATTTCAGTCCCACTTGTAGAAATATTATGATTATCAACATGTTCATATGTACATGTATCTATTATTACTGATCAATGTTGTAACTGAAAAAAAAAAATTTAAATCACTGCGTGGAAAGTTGGAAACATATTTTTTTTCACTTTCACTAGGTCCTTACTTGAAAGCATTCCTTTTCAAGCCCATAATGAACTCTTTGAAATGTGTGTCTCAAAACAGCATTACTATACAGCTCCGCTAAAACCTATCACAAGGCGGTCATTTGGCATTCATTTTGTCTCTCAAAAAGACTCAAACATTTTCTGTTCACTCAAAGTTATTAGGAAGATTATTCTTTTCTTTGTTGTTTTCTTTTTGTTTTTCTTTCTGTTTATATATTGTAAATTGTTTTATGTTGTTTTCCTTGTAAGATTACTTAGGTATTGATTGATTTTCTAATGTAGCGCCTTGAGTGGTACTTTACCAGAATGTGCGCTTTATAAATATTTATTATTATTATTATTATTATTATTACTTGATCACCCTACAACAGCTTCATTTAATATACATGTACCTGTTTAAAATTCAATGAAATATGCAAATCAGTGCCATGTTGAAGTAGACCAAGTTTGAAACAAATAATGGTACAGGTATATCTACATGTAGTAGGGGTAAGCAATACACATACAAAGATTTAATTTTAAATAGCAAGTACAACAATACTTGCACTGGAAGAAGACCTAATGATAGAACCTAGTCTTACTAGATTTCTCTCTCTCTCTCTCTCTCTCTCTCTGTCTTAATTTCATGACAGATCAAGGTTGTCACAGGTCATACTCATAGTCAAATAATTCTCCCTTTTCAAAAAATATACCATGTATACATATGAATATATAAATGACCAACTTAGGGTAGGTGTTGCAATTCCTGCAGTTGCACTTTGCAAAGCTTAAGAATTAATTCTTAATTGCACATGACACTCCGAGTATTACACCATTTAGTTATTTCAAGTGCACACATGCAAGGATTCAAGACCTGGTAATGATATGATATGGACTCCACACATTAATAAAATACACTCGCATGTACCCTATAACGCGAACGAGAGAGAGAGAGCGTGTTGCATTTGATCTTCCGCCAAAATATTAATATCTTGGAATATCATACAACAAAAACTGCAGCATAAAAATCAGGAAAAGAATCAATGAAAAATACATTTCGAGTAACTGTATAGTTCTTCACAATTTGCAAATTGATACTAAAATCATGTAAATTATCAAAATTAGAAAGAAATTTGTAAAATTAAACGAACTCACCTTTCAAGGAATCTGGCCAAACAAAGACACACAGTGAATCGCACGACAAACTAGCCGCAGCCGTTTTTCAAATAGATGGCACTGTCTGAATTTCTCGCGCTGGCTGGTTATGTGGTATACACACTGCGTACGTGGACGAATCGCGAATGGTGTGGTGGCCTGCTAAAAAGAAAGAACCTTGAATGAAAAAATCCCACGTTAGTTTATCAACAACTCCCAAGCAATTCTCCAAAACAATTTCCTTACTCTTTGAGAACACGCCCGTCCATTCGATTCGAATCCTTCAACGGTTGGTGGTAAGCCGTGACTCCTTTAGGGCAAGTTCATGAATATTTCACCGTGGTACTTCGCGTTACGGACGGGGTCACAAGTGGAAGAACCGTACACCAATAAAAGAAAGATTGGTGTGCCGAGACTTTGTGTATTATGTTGGGGTACGGTGTATACGACTTGAATCGTGTGTGCTAACTCAATGGAAGTAGTTCGATCATGTGTGTAGCGGAGAGAATATCATAAACTTACCGGCTGGACTAAAGCGAGGCCGCTTCCAGGATACAAGTCAGAGTCTGCCAATTTTCACAGCAGTGTGTAGCGGACACTAGTCACCAAAATTATGACTCAAATTAGTTGCGAAAATCCCTCTACCCGACTGACTTGCGACAATGTTCACATTCCACAAAGTTTCAGCTTGAGTTTTTGGTAGAGTGATTGGTAGTTACACGAGCCAAATATGTTTTCTTTTTATCATAAAACTAACATAAATTATTTACAAGGAGTTTTCCTTGGCGCGCAGCGGGAGATGATCATTGTGCTGGTATATCGGCCCCAACTAACTTGCGATACAGCGGAGATGCATGTCAGGTAGATGATGGGAAAGAATGGATGCAGTTTCCTTGGAGACTGACGAAGAAAGGCGGGGCGGCGGTAAAGATACCATACGGTGGTGATGCGGGGATGCGCACTGTCGAAGCTGATGTATTAGGACTTAGATAATGCTGATGAACTAATAAGGTTTGAATAATAAAGCTCTGGAAGAAAAATAAGATGCGTTGCGAGCGAGAATAGGAGGTTAATGATATCCACGCTGGGCGTAAGCTTGAGGACATTCGAACGATGGGATACTTTTGCACTGCTAATGAGTGGCTGTTACAAGCAGCGGATGGTATAGAGTAAAGCATTGAAATATTTAGAGAAGCTCGGTAGACCTTCCTGTGATTGCTGATGTTTTTATCTTACTGATGGGGAGATAATGACTGGAAGAGGCGAAATGTAATTACATGGAGTGGCCAAAAAAAGGGAAGGCAGTGGCGGTTTTTGCAAGACAGGATACTGGGTCTTTTTTTTTTTTTTTTCAATCGATGATAGTGCTAGGAGGGTGGTAGTGGTGGTCGTGATGATGATGATGATGACGGTGAGGAGGAGGATGATGATGATGATGATGAAGATGATGATGATCGATGATCGATGATGTTAGCAGTATGGAGAGGGCCCAGGATGGTAATTAAGATGACATCGGTATACTGTTGTCGGGATAGCTAGTCTTATTGTTGATCATGTTTTGATGATGTGGCAGTGTTGGTATATGGTGTGTTATACAATTGACGTTATAATGTGGTGGCAGCTTGTGGCAGTGGTGGTGGTGATGGTATGACTGGCGCCGCGCCTTGGCTGTGGTGACCATGCAGCTATTGTTATGGTGTGACAGCGGCAGTTGTGATGGTCACTGGTAGTGGTAATTTAATGGGGTGGTGGAAACAGTGGCAAACAACTTGTAAGTTGAGGTGACGACATTGGCAGAGAGCGTCATCGAAGGACAAATAAATATTTCGTTCTGAGTTAAGCCTATGTATTTGGGTGGTAAGAAGGTCAAGATTGCATTAGCGTAGACAGGCCTCATACCTGGGGGGATGATTCCCCCATTGATACATATTTATATACACACGTATATACATCCACTTCAAAAGTGTGGGTGCATTCTCCCCCCCCCCCCCCCCGCTTCCTACGCCCTGTTAGATATTTAGGTTAAGTAGAAAGGGAATATTTATCGTAAAGAGCAAAGCAATATAAATTATATAAGGCTCTATACAGTTCGCAACGGATACTGTACGATGTTTATTCGTGAATGTTTTTCCATGGATGTGCATAGTGTCCACCAGTTGGTGTGAAGCCGGTATCCGCCCCCTCCCCCGACTTTTCACCATCGTTTTATAATTTCTCGAATACTGTACCTCTTTTGTGTGATAATCTTTATCAATATCAAATGATATGCTGGATTCAAGAGATCTGTGTTTTTCATTATGGAAACAATGATGAAATAAAACATGCCATATTGAACCAACATTTTTTTTTATGAGCTGACATGGAACAAGTCGTCTGTAGGTCATGAAACAGTCGTAACTAAACATAAGCAAATCCCTTTGGTTGTTCAAATGTGGTCATACCCACGGTTTCAGTGTCATTTTATTGTTTCATCTTTCACATTAAATGTTTTGACAATGTAGGTGATACAAACAAACAAACAGACAATATAAGAGGTACAAACGAGATAAAGGTACGAACGATAATGAAATAAAAATTGTCAGAGAAAATAAAAGACCGTTTTGACTGTGAAAGTATAGACCTATACGGTCACTGGATGATTATTTGTATAGATATCAGGCGGTAAGGAGAAGAGTGCCTTCACTATAGCGACCCCTTCAAATAATGTGAATCAGATGACCCCTGACAATGTGAAAAAAAAATGTTCTTCAGGATCAATTGCAATACTCATTGAGACATTGTGGCTTTGAAGAAAAAAAATCTAATTGAACTTAGAGTAGAAAGCTTTATTCCTATATCATGGGAACATTTTCCCTAATATTATTTCTATAATAGTAATATAAATAAATGTCGAACAAGAAACGCCGAGGAATTATATATCCGTTTTTAAACTTATATTTTTAACATAACAGTAGTTATAATGGAACGGTTGTCTGGAATAATTTGCCTATAGAATATAGGTGTGAAATACATGAACTGAATCGAATTTATTGATTTTTTTTTCAAGAAATATTTTAACTTGCTCAAAATAAATTTGACGTCCTTTGCCCTCATAGCATGAGGAAAAGAGTTCAAGAAATATCATAAAACTTACTCAAAATAAATCCGACATCCTTTAATCTTATAGAGAGCGCAAAATATTATTAACAACAAAAATGCAATTTTTATCTCCCCCCCCCCTTTTTTTTTTTTTTTTTTGTTGTTGCTTGAATTGCACCCTTGCAAAGAAGAATAACATTTGTATACGCAGGAGTTGAAAGAGCTCCCTGGTTTATGGAACAATAGAACTGGATGCTATACTTTCATGTTATAAAATCCCACATGATGAGACGATACATGCCGAGTTATAATTTGCGTCATTTTTCCTCATTAGGCTAAGTGGAGACAGACCTGAATATTTGCTAGAACGCTCGATAACTCTGTTTTATTAATTTTGAAAAGTCGGCATTGCTTCTGGTGGTATACTTTCATAGTTAAATGTTATGATCGATGGCCTTCAAAAACTAATTTTGATATAGATTGATTAATAGAATATATTGTGTATGTACCTTGGTAATGCTATTTCTTTTTGCTGGCACATACAATATTCATTCTGCATTATATAGATCTATATTTCCATCTCCACAGTGACAGAAAGTATATTTCCCATTATAAATCGTGCATGTATAATACCCTGTCACCAAAAACTATATGAAACCAGACTTTAATTATTTAACTAAATTTAAAGGCTCAAAGTGTTAAAGAATTCAAGAGTATTAAAGAATTAAAGGTAGAAATTTGCTCATATCTAGTATAAAATGTAACAGGAAGAAATTCCATACAAACGAAGCTGAAGAAGCATTGTTTGTTATTTAGTTCATCATTTGCGTCATTTTAGGTGCTTGATCACGCTATGTATATTATGTTACGACCGCATGAATTTTATATTATTGTAAATAGTTGTCAGTTTATGATATGAATAATAAATTCCCTCGAAAGAGGATAAATAGAAAAAAGTAAAACCAGACTTTCCTGACAAGGCAACAATGAATGGATTTTATGGCATTGAACATTCTTGCCGAGTGAGAGCATTTTTATATTGCATGGAATTTTACACCCTATTCAAGGAATCCATCATCACCTTTTGAAATTTGATACCGCCTTTTTACTTGTGTTTGTTGTTTGATACCCTAAACGCGTTACGTTCCTGATGCTGAAAAAAGTACCCTTCGCGTATGCAGATGACGGTCCTAAATAAATGCCTATTATAGTTCCATAAATTTCATTTTAAGATGTAATTTTTTCAGCTTTGTAAGTTTCCCTTAATGCTGTGGAATATCCACAGAATCAAGATACAAAGTATAGCAGGCGTTTTGTTTCAAAATATCTTTTTTAAAATTCTTGTTTAATAATTGATTATTCATTTACCGGTTCTGAATTTCATATCATGAGAAAAGAGTATATGCTGTCCAAAGGTAAATAGTTTCCATGGTCACTCATCACAAAGCAAAAACCTCCATGCGTATGTAGATAACATCTCACTAACACAGATTTGAAGAAAAATATAATCCCTTATGAAAAATGGAGCACCATTTAACAGAATGTTTCTCATTGATAGTAATGCCTATACTTTGTTGTGCCATAAGCATGATAAGGAAAACCTCTCGGGATTTCACACAAAATTTTGAAGACAGTGGTGTTCAGTGATGCATGATTTTGGAAACCTGAACAAGTTACCACTGGAAAGCATATGAATTATTCTTTCATATGATATGAAATTCAATACCACATGTACTAGTATTTGATTTATAGGAATTTTTCAAAGTTGGGTTTCCTTTTTTGAAACACCCAGTATTAAAAAAAAAATACAGATATCTAAATGTTTCGTCCATGAATTCTGATGCACCCCCTTCGTCACCCGTTTTCTATCCCGCTTTTATTAGCTTTTTTTTCAAATCTCCTCAGTCTTCCTCTTTACCTTTTCCCCTTTCTTTTTATTCTCCTTTTCTCTTTCACGTTTCCCCATTTCCTTTCTCTTTCTTTCTCAAAGCCACATAGATTTTTGCAATCATCTTGGCCCCGTTTCATAAAACTTGTTATCAATAGGCCTAACAAGTTGCAATAACTTATAAGCTACTGAAATCCTTGCATCTGATTGGCTGAGGGCAAATTTGTCATATAGTCGGTTAGACAATTTACAAGCCTAGAAAAGTTCTTTCCGTTAAAATTTTTTCATTGATTTAGGTTCCTATGTGGTTTATGATCATTTTCAGCTTGGTTGCCAAAACAGCAACTTTGAGCAATTTGCATAATTTGCATAAATCTGTATGGATACAGGATATGCCACCCAAGATAACTTAAACAGAATGTGTAAACTGAACTACGTACTAATTGTGTATGTGCGGTGATACGGAACTTTAATAGCGTTTGTCAATCTTGTGAATTCAACCTTTCATGCCTTTGATGAAACGAAACGGGGTACACTGATCTGCTGATGTTAGTCTAGTCGGAAACAGGGGTCCCCGTGCACCATCGGGGAACATTTTTTTAAACCAACTTTTTTGTAATGCCTGAAGTGTCAATTTAATGATTTTTTATGTTCCCATTGCAAAATCGTGTCCCATGGGGTTCAAAATCGGCCATTTTGGCGGCCATCTTGGATTTTTAATGAAAATCAGGGATTGTCATACTTTTGGACATAGACATCGTACAGACATAAATATATACATTTTTCAATATGCTTATGAGAGGAAAAATCGATTGGAAGCGTTATTTACACAAATTGAGCAACAGTTTTTGAGAAAAAATGAGAAATTATGCCCAAATTTGCATACTTTTTGTCAAAAATTTGCATATGCATTAATATCTTTCTGTTTCATTATAAACACCAACAATGAATGCGTGTTTTAGCATTAGGTTTGAAAAAGGATATATTTACGAGAACAGTGATATCCTTCATGACGGAATTCATGACTTCATTCGCACAATAGGAGGGAAAAAAACACCAGTATGTATTTTTCCATATTGAGCAAAAATGTGCCAAAAGAGCGACTCTCTATGTAACGTACTTGTACTATGTACTTCTTTAACACCTGGAGCCAGAGAGGTTCATCTTAGCGAAAACGTGCCCTTTTTATGTACAGGGCCGTAATCTACGGACAAAACTATGCAATAGGTAATGAACGTCTGCCGTGCACAATGTGGTGGGGCGGTCAGGAGGGGCCCCCAAATAGGTCAAAGATTTGAGCTGGCTTAGTGAAAAGCGTAACTTCATGAAACCTAGTGGGATTGTACAGCACGACCCCTGAGTCATGAATGACCACTGCCAGACATTGTAAATGATGAGTACGCCCGCCAGACGCCCCCAAATGTTAAAACGCCCTTTCATTAGAGTACAATGATAAAATGGCAAGTTTAATTCAATGGGCTAGATAAGCAAAAACAAAGAAACCTGTTGAAACTTGGTGGAAATCGTCAAACACAACTCCCAAGCACCAACGAAATCGCTTTAAAATTTTTGGGGGGCGTTTGGCGGGCACAACTTACCACTGAAAATGTCTGATACAGGGAGTCATGCTTTACAATTTCCATCCGGTGTCACGGGGTATACGTACTTCCTTTTGCTAATCTAGTTCAAGTTGTCATCTTCTGCGAAAGGCGCCTGGCTGGAATGCTCCCGAGGGAGTGGAGAAGGTGCATACATTGTGTGAGGGCAAACCTGAATCTGATGGTCGGGGTAATAATATTTCTGAATTTAACGGGTTAGACAATCATCGTGGAAATGTATCAGGTGCTATAGAAATCCAGAATATAATCATACTTATTATCTTCTCGTTGCCATGATTGTGCACTAACGAAATGGATGTTTTAACATTATTTGGGGGCGCTTGGCGGGCACAACTTATTACTGAAAATATCTGGCGGAGGTCATCTATGATACAGGGAGTCATGCTTTACAATTTCCACCAGGTGTCATGGGGTTACTTTGTTTGACTAATCTAGTTCATTGTCTCAAAGTTAATCTTCTCAAGGTGCCCTTACGAAATGGGCGTTTTGAGATTATTTTGGGGGCGACTGTCGGGCACACACTAACACTGATAAAGTCTGTCGAGGGTCATTCATGCATTGAGTCATGATTTTCAATTTCCACCAGGTTTCATGGCGTCACTATGTTTTAGTAATCTAGTTTATTTGTCTTAAAGTTATCATCTTCTCATTGTGTACTAATAAATGGGGGTTTGAAATTATTTTGGGGGCATCTGGCGGCCACATCCTACCATTAAAGTTGCTTGACGGGGTCACCCATGCATACAGGGAGTCATACTTTACAATTTCCACCAGGTGTCATGGGGTTACTTTGTTTGACTAATCTACTTCATTGTCTCAAAGTTAACATCTTCTCATTGTGCCCTTACGAAATGGGCGTTTTTGAGATTATTTTTGGGGCGACTGTCGGGCACACACTAACACTGATAAAGTCTGGCAGGGGTCACTCATGCATGGATTCATGATTTACAATTTTCATCAGAGTTCATAGGGTAACTTTGTATCGCTAATTAGTCCATTGTCTCAGAATTATCATCTTCTCACTGTGCACTATGAATGGGCGTTCTGACATTATTTTTTTGGCGTCTGGCGGGCACAACCCACCACTGAAAATGTCTGGTGTGGGTCATTTATGACCTAGGGGGTCATGCTTTACAATTTCCACCAGGTTATTTCGATTTTCTAATCTAGCCAATTGTCTTAAACTTATCATTTTCTCTCACTGTACACAAATGAAAGGACGTTTTGACATTTAAGGCGTTTTGCTGATCTAGCTCGTTGTCTCAAAGTTATCGTATTATCGTAGTGCACTAATAAAATGGATTATTGAAATTAATTAGGGGTGTCTGGCGGGCACAACCCACCACTTACAAGGTCTGGCAGTGGTCATCCATGTAATAATGATTCAGGTTTCATGAAGTTGCTTTTTTTCGCTTATAAAGCTCAATATTTTGACCTATTTGGGGCCCCTCCTGACCGCCCCACCACATTTTGCACCGCAGACGTTCATTCCCTAAAAACACAGTTTTGTCCATAGACAGTCGTAGATTATATTATACGGTATACGGACATGCACATGAAAAAAAAAAACAACAACAACAACAACAAAAACAAACAACAACAACAAAAAAAAACCGGTACTGAACTCCTCTGGCTCCCGGTTTAGAAGTACACATTATATGCTACATGCATGTGGGCCTACATAGAGAGTCGCTCTTTTGGCACATTTTCGCTCAATATGAAAAATACATACCGGTGTATTTTCCCTCCTTCTGTGCGAATGAAGCCCTGAATACCGTCATGAAGCATATCACCATTCTCTTAAATATATCATTTTTCATACTTACTGCTAAAAACACGCATTCATTGTTGGTGTTTATAATGAAACAGAAAGATATTAATGCATAATTATGCAAATTTTTGACAAAAAGTATGCAAATTTGGGCATAAATTTTCATTTTTCTCGAAAACTATTGCTCAAATTGTGCAAATAACAGTTCCAATCGATTTCTCGTATCAAAATCATATTGAAAAATGTATACATTTATGCTTGTACGATGTTCAGGTCCCAAAAAAAATGACAATCCCTGATTTTCATTTTTTGAAATCCAAGATGGCCGCCAAAATGGCCGATTTTGAACCCCATGGGACACGATTTGGCAATGGGAACATAAAAAAATCATTAAACTGACACTTCAGGCATTACAAAAAAGTTGGTTTAAAAAATGTTACACGGTGGTGCACGGGGACCCCTATTTCCGACTAAACTATGTGTGAAACTGTCATAAAATAGGGGTTTTGTAGGGATGTAGAATAAAGTTTAAACATATTTTTGCAATTACATGTCAGGGTTAAGTACTGAAAATCAAGGAAATGTCAACTTCGTTATCTAAATGATTTAAAACTTAGTCTTACAATCATTAAGAATGGTACTAACAGCGGTGTTTATCCTTCGTTTTGGCCCATCTTTAAAAAAAAAAAAAATGTTTACCGCAGCCATAGTCGGACTTAAGTAGAGTTCACGCATAGAATCACACATCAATGGTTGAAAATATTTGGGCTCTAGCATTAAAAAAAAATTCTTATAATTGAATAGATACATATGCACATCATTATGCACCCTATATGACTGCAACAATCTATCATATTTAAGAAGAAAAAAAATACCCACATCTTTCTGAAATGTACACTTGAGTTGGAAACATACTTGTGGTGTAAGGGTGATTTAATCCACATGGCTAACATTCCACGAAGAGGTACCCCAAAAGGAACTAAAACTATACAAGTAGGCTGCCAACCAGTGCTAGCGCAGCGCAGTGCTAGGAGCAGGCCTACTCTCATTCTAGGTGCAAAAAAAGTACACTCACAGTTGTTTATAGATATCAAGTTGATATCAACATGGTTGTTAGTACAATAGCATCATTTCTAATTGTAAAAATAACATTGAAATGATTTCCATGTCCCACAAACCCAAAATTGGATGTGCAACCATATCTCCGGATTGTGTGTATTATGGTCGTTTCGTTTCATCACAAGTTGAATTCACAAGATAGGCAACACTATAAGAGTTCCGTATCAGCGCACATACACAATTAGCACGTAGTTCAGTTTCAACATTCTGTGTAAGTTGTCTTTGCGCTGTAAAACCTGTATGTATACAGATTTAAGGAAATTATGCAAATTGCTCAAAGTTGCTGTTTGGGCAACAAAGCTGAAAATGTTCATAGACCACTTAGGATCATAAATCAGCCAAAAAACTTCAAGGGAAAGAATTTTTCTAGGTTACACTGTTAGTTAAATAGGACTGTCAAACCAACTAATAGAAATGTGGCAGTTGTTACTGATAACAAGTTTTATGAAATTGAGCCAAGGTGTCACAAGTCTCTGTTAAGCTATCTTTCTCGTTTTACCATCCACTTGAATTTCACTTCTCTCTTCCAACCATTTATCAAAACATCCATCAAAATGATCTTCTGATACTTGTCTATCCGTAAATATGTCTCATTTGCAAGGACCTACTAGTTTCAGGGGGAAAAAAAAGTTTCATTAGAATCATTACTGACCCTGTCCAGTATGTAAAGACAAACTGGGGAATTTTAAAAGCTACCTCTTAAATATAAAATAAAAACGTATTAAGTAATAAACAAATACCAAATCATCAAATCATGGAAAGTAGCCCCTTAAATTAAGAGCTCTTCAACATTATCCTGAGCGCAAAGAACAACCTCCACCATATTTACTTTTCTCCGCAGTCCCCCATCGCTCATTCAAACTTTCAACATTTTCTCTCAGATACTATGTTTCACTTGCTTCACATGCATATCCACTGGTAACAGTTAAGGTAAATTTTGATGTCTGTGTTTCAATGCTGTTTGTCAGTTTTCATGAGAAAACATGGTTTTTGTGCATTAGTATTGATATAATCTTAGAACTAAAAGTCTTAACGAGGGTAAAAATCAACAATATAAAAGAGGAAAATATGAAATTACACAATATGAAACATTTATTTCTTTTCATTAATTCATTAGCAAAAGCCTGAAAAAACTTGCAGTGTAAGAAGGCGAGCAAACTGTATGAGACAGGGAATACATGATAACTGAATACATTCTAATAAATCACAAAGGTTTTATATCATAATAATGAGCCCTCACCAATTCTTAAATAAATATTGGAATAAAAGACATTAAAAGCATGAAATTTTAATGCTACACCTACTACTATTTCAGTACATATAATACAAGTACTACATATTGATATGCCATATTTTCATAAAACAAATAATGTAACGGGTCAAATCAACTTTGTAATCATAAACACTTGTTACTTATCAAAAAGTTGTTAGTGGAAGATCAAAGCATTATTAAATAAGAGAATCTATCTATGTACAAATGAATACATTCACCTCCATCAAAGATTCAAAGCACAGAACATCTCATAGCAAAGGAATGCAAAACATAAACACAAAGCAAAGAATGTTAAAAGCTCTGATATGATCTTCAAAGTAAAAGTCATTAATAATCATTTATGTCAAACCGTCTATGATACAAATACCAGCACAGGAAGTTATCTAAGGACTTTTTGCCCTGTTTAAAGCCAGGCAAACAATTAAATTCCAGTACTATGTAGGTGAGGTGGGTAAGTTCAAAGTCTACTTCAGCAATTCTTCATGGCCAGATAAGATAATTCTCTATCAAATTCACTGCTTTGATATATGAGCTTGTGTTTTAACTTCTACTATGTAAATACCACCAGAAATCTAAGCATCATTTTTCTTACTACTTCTCAGATGTTCACATTTATCACATTTTCACGGCAAGATTATTAATTTTTAGCCACATGTATGACTTTGAAATGAAAATGAAGCCAAAAACCTGAATGTTTAGCAATCAATAATGATCTTTCTACTATTTACATCAATGATTTGGAAGTTAAGAAAAAATAGTAACTGCATAAGAAAATACGATCAATATGATAATATCACTACATGCTAAATTTCGCATTAAAAAGGATGGCTAAACATAGATACCCCATAGCTGAGAATGCATATCCTTTTCAAAGCAGTATCCTTACATCCTTGAAGGCACGATCTAGCTATATTACAATTTCAATATCACAAAGTGTAATTAGATTTTTCATTTATCAATAATTTAAAAATATTCAAGCACAATACCCATTTAAGCACCCTTCATACAGTATCTTATTCGCATGATCTAAACTGATAAGAGAGCTGAAATGCTACATGTAGAATAAAATCATTTTTAAAATTCCATATTTATTCACTTAACATACATTTTTTCCCTTCAACATTCTGCTAACTTCCTCTATTAGTTATACTTATGCATGTACATAACGTCTGTTCAGACATCATGTCTGAACTTTGACTATGTTACTAGCTTTTGAATGTTTTCATGAACTAGCTCCTTCGTATTTGAATGATTTACTCACTGTATACAAACCAACAAGACAGCTTTGATCATGCACACAGAATTTGTTTATTGTACCTCCTATTCAAACAAAAACATAGGGTGAACGTTCATTTGCTCATGCTGCCTCAGTTTTATGGAATAACTTCCCAAACTCTCTAAGAAACATCAACACAATAGAGAAGTTTAAATCTGCACTTAAAACACACTTATTCAAAACGTATCTTAGTCTAACAAAGTAAACTCAGTAACCTATCTTTCAATCATATCTTTTTCCTCTTTCTCTCTTAAAGCGCATAGGGACACACAGATGTAATGTGTTATGCACTATGTAAAAACTGTACCTCATCATTATTATTATTAAGTGTTAAAGCATATGAGTTAACGCCCTTCTGGCTCCTAACAGACGACTCAAAGTGTAAAAATACTGTAATGAAATCTATTTCCCCCATATTTGATGAGAGGCATAACTAAGCAAATACCACAGGTTCTGATTGTAATTATCTCAACATGTACCCCCAATATGTCAGGTTCAGAAAGGCATACATATGCAGAACCATGACTATTTCCCTTTACTTGGAAATATAAAGAAATACTTAGGGAAATTTGTAAACCAGTACCTATTTCTTTATCAACCTGTTACAGTCTCATGAATTACTTTAGTATTAATAGAAAATGCCACTGGCATCAACATGGTTCTTTGGTGTTCACAAAAGTACCAATTAGAGATTTAGTACTAATAAGCATGCCATAACAATTTAGCCAATAGTCATTCTAGTACTGAAAAAGAATAAATACACTGTTTAATTGGTCAAGCAGACAGCAGCAAAGGATTCAGATTTGTTCAAAAGCACTTTTTTAAATTCTACATGCTAGCTTATGATTGAATTTAATACAAAATGAATGAATGAACAAGTTTTAATTGATTGTTCTTAATAATGAATACACACACTCCAAATATTCATTGAATACTAATAATAAATAAAAAAAAAAGAAATAAGAAGTACTAAATGGTGACATAATTTCATAACAACAAAACAAAATGTGTGAAATGTTTCAAAAGTGTAAATGAATTTAGTTGAATATATTGATTCCAAGTAATGCTTTCTAAATTTACTGTTTGTATCAACTTTCATGGTTTATGAATTTCAACACTTGTATAATCAGGATCTTGATTGATTATAATCATATTAATGGACATAGCAATCTACATCTCAACATGGCTTTGAAATGTAACATGTGAGTTCATGTGAGCTTTACAATTTTTGATGCAATATATTTTGATCTTCCAGTGATGATTAAAACATAAAAGAGGATACTTGGTCTAATGAATACCTGCAGCTTCATGCATTATATTCTTACGTAGTAGTCTTGCATTACAGATACAATTCAATGATAACAATGAGTACTATGAATAGTTAAATTCCACATTCTAAGAATCTTGCTGTAAAATTGGTCAAAAGGTAATCACGTGATTAAGTGTAGTTTATCCATCAATCATCACCTGACAAGTAAAGTTCATCATCCCATGGTGATGGAACTTTTTTGTTTCGCTGATCATGTGAGTAATAAATTCAGCCCATAGAGTCACAACGCGTGATCAATTATTTTGAGTACGCGCGAAATAAAAGTGCATTGCCACACTGCTTTTTTGTTCCATTTTTTTCCATCACACCCTATGATCATATCTTTGCGTCTTGTTGTGAGTACGCACGCGCAGAAAGAAAAGTGCGTGAACTCTGATCCAGCGTAATGTCACAGTAAAATTATTTGCTTTCTTTTGTGATGTCACAAGGCTTACTTGTTGAGCCACTGAGAGCTCCAAGTCGCGCGCACTTAACACTTGTTTCACAAGATACGCGCTAACAGGCATTTGCAGTGCAGTCAGTGGGAACTTGAATTCACTGTTTTTAAACCTTGATTTTAATCCAGAATTCTTCTCCTATAGAAAAATAAAATTATTCTCTTTGTTTGTATACAGTTAAATGGTTTCAGATGAGGAATATAAAGCAAATAATCACCTTTTGGTTTCAGGCAATGAGACAAACTATCACTTCCTCAGCGATCTGGATGTACACGCTATCTTTCCTCAGCTTCGCTTCAGGAAGATAGCTAAATCCAGATCGCCTCCGAAGTGATAGTTTGTCCATCACCTTCACCAACGGTGATTATTTGCTTATAAGCAAGAGCATCAGAATTACTTTCAATGTGCTCATATTGGTTATCTTAGTGACCATACAAAAATCACTCAGTCCCATAAGTACATATTTAAGTAATAGCCAGAAGAGTTCAGAATGTTCCTTTTATCGTGCAGGTCTGAATGACAATATACACAAGATTCCCATCAAAGTTTTTAATTACAAATATCAAGAACGTCCTTCCTAAAAACTTTTCTTTCAATATTTGCACATATTGAATACAACTGCTTGATTTTCATTTAACCTACTTCAATCTAACACCAAAATTTATCAATATTTCATAATGGAATAAATATTTTGTGAGGGGTCACTTTTACATAGAGTAGGCTGTCTCACATGTGCTTTTTAATTGTTTCTTTATATAGTACTATACTGTATGTACTGTAGGAAGTGTATTGGAAAGAGCCACTTATCTATACTGACAATCTTTGGGTAGTTTTTATAGAAGAATCTTATTGTAACCAATAATTAATTTTGATCAGGTTGGTTAAACGGATTTAGAATGGTCCTTTCTCCTTGAACTCACTGAGAGCTTGTACAGGATTGACTTCACGTTTCTTAGCAGCCTTCCTGATCTTAGAATGGACTTCATCTGGGATCTCACGTCGGACAAGAGGTTTCTTCTCTGGAGCTTTCATCTTCCACAGGACTACAGGAGACTGTGTGTATGGAACAAACATTATAAACATAGTTCATTAGATCCATCCCTACAAGAGACTGTGTGTATGGAACAAACATTGTAAACATAGTTCATTAGATCCATCCCTACAGGACAATGAGTATATGGAACAAACATTATAAACATAGTTCATTAGATCCATCCCTACAAGAGACTGTGTGTATGGAACAAACATTGTAAACATAGTTCATTAGATCCATCCCTACAGGACAATGAGTATATGGAACAAACATTATAAACATAGTTCATTAGATCCATCCCTACAAGAGACTGTGTATATGGAACAAACATTATAAACATAGTTCATTAGATCCATCCCTACAAGAGACTGTGTGTATGGAACAAACATTATAAACATAGTTCATTAGATCCATCCCTACAAGAGACTGTGTATATGGAACAAACATTATAAACATAGTTCATTAGATCCATCCCTACAAGAGACTGTGTATATGGAACAAACATTATAAACATAGTTCATTAGATCCATCCCTACAAGAGACTGTGTGTAGTATGGAACAAACATTATAAACATAGTTCATTAGATCCATCCCTACAGGAGACTGTGTGTATGGAACAAACATTATAAACATAGTTCATTAGATCCATCCCTACAGGAGACTGTGTGTAGTATGGAACAAACATTGTAAACATAGTTCATTAGATCCATCCCTACAGGAGACTGTGTGTATGGAACAAACATTATAAACATAGTTCATTAGATCCATCCCTACAGGACAATGAGTATATGGAACAAACATTATAAACATAGTTCATTAGATCCATCCCTACAAGAGACTGTGTGTAGTATGGAACAAACATTGTAAACATAGTTCATTAGATCCATCCCTACAGGAGACTGTGTGTATGGAACAAACATTATAAACATAGTTCATTAGATCCATCCCTACAAGAGACTGTGTGTATGGAACAAACATTATAAACATAGTTCATTAGATCCATCCCTACAAGAGACTGTGTGTATGGAACAAACATTATAAACATAGTTCATTAGATCCATCCCTACAAGAGACTGTGTGTATGGAACAAACATTGTAAACATAGTTCATTAGATCCATCCCTACAGGAGACTGTGTGTAGTATGGAACAAACATTGTAAACATAGTTCATTAGATCCATCCCTACAGGAGACTGTGTGTATGGAACAAACATTGTAAACATGGTTCATTAGATCTCTGATGATATACTGTATAAGCCAATATTTTTGCGAATCACAGGCTCACAGACATTTTCGCAAGTCATTGATTTCGCGAGCGCAAGAGCGGTAAGTTGGGACTTGTAGTTACTTATGTGTACATGAAAGAGCCATATCGGCAGATCCGGAGGATTTGTTTTTAGATTTTTTTTTTGCCAATACCATCACACTCGCTGCTTGCAATAAACAAAAAAAAGCCGTTGTAAAACCCCTGATTTCTTGATTTATAGCGCGTTTTCGGCGACTCTATTTCTTACCACCCCACTAAGGCCCTGTATGCTTTGGAAAAATGGCACCGATTCCACATTTTTGGTAGCAGAATTTGGCTTCTTATAGGGGTTTTGGAGGTGACCACGTAACTAACTTGTGGCGAGTGACAATTTCTCTGTGTGTTGTGATATGTTGCTACACACGGAGCATGCAGAGGACTGCTGCACTTTCCGTATGTATAGTGCATGGCAATGGCAACAATGTGCTGATGACGAGAGCTAAAGCAGACGTACATGCGGATATTTTCGCATGTTGTTAAATTTGCGATGGGTGAGTGATTCGCGAAATTCGAGAAAATAAAATCACTGCGAAAACTTCAGCTCATACAGTATACTTAATTACATGATACTGTCAATAGATGTATGCAGGGATAGAACTACATCATGCCTTTACATTCAGTATCAAGAATAATTATCTATATCAGGCATTTTAGTCACACATTAAAAAAGCATATTTTTGTCAGTTTAATTTGCATGTGCAATATTGGAGCATATCCAAAGCAAAAGCAAATTCCCCATAGGCTACTCTCCTTAACTTGCCATGCAATATTAGACCATATTTTGCATGGTCTGTTCAGGATGCGCAAAAGCACGAATATACAATATAATAAAATGCAATACAACGCAATACATGCAATGCCCAAATCAGATGAAGTCATAAAAAGGTAAGTCAAACTTGTGTGATCAAAATTAATGTATGGTGGAGGGCCCCATATATGTATGTTAACTAAATGTGGTTGGTGAGATGATTTTACTGTACATCACTTTTCAGTTGGGTATAGGTAATAATAATCATACTGGATGGCTTTCATGGAATACAAGAGAATATTGCACTAGTTAGGGCAATTGCACTTGATTTGCGCAATATTGACCTAGCTCATGCAGTATTCTCTTGCATCCCATTCAGTGCCATCCAATATAATATAACTACAGAACTATAAGGCAGACACATGCTGCCATCATCTTTTTATGTTGATTGGGTAATAAGTATTCTCTAATACATCTGGAAACATAGCCAAGTTTGGAAACTTCTCACAAGATGGCCAACTCAGGAATGCAGTGTATTTTTGCATGCATTCACACACAGCTTTCCAGAAAATCAACGAAGCGAATGTTTCTCAAAATTTCTAAAAGTGACAATGAAAATAATTTCATCCCATCACTAATTCTGGATAAGACTCCATGAAAGATTACTTACAGCAGTTGATCCAGGACCCTGCAGCTTAGATCTAAACTTTGTTGATGCCACATAGGAAGCCTTGACAGTCTGTACCACAGCACCCATCAAATTCTTAGCAGCTTGGATGAGAGATGTAGCACTGTCCAACTACCATACAAGACAAGACATTGAGACAAAACAAAAACAGCTTAGATCTGAACTTGGTCAATATAAGAAAATAAATGTTGTGACAAAATCTACCAAGTTTTTGTCAGCTTGCATTAGAAAGAAGACAAAATTGAACGAAAATATTGAAATAAGATATTTTACACCACTTACTCTCTCTTCTCTTCTCTCTCATTCGTAGTTTTATATTGCCCATTAGGAAACAGGCTGCTACCCTCTTCATGTGTATCTGCTGCGCTGTCTATCCTGTCATGCAACACATTAGTGGCTTCTGGTCAGACAGATGCCACCACTATTCCACAGAAAACAAAACTTACCTGTAACATGAACTAACTTAAGGATTAACTGAGTAAGAGCTCTCTTTGACATTGTACTATGTTTTGTATCACAATGAGACTCAAGCAACCATCTACCCCCCCCCAACCCCCACCAGCACCTACATATATCACACTTCCCTATTATTTTTGCTGAATAGAGGCAGTCCTTTTTATAAGGTTTTTTTTCAGTGTGAAGTCTCCTTTGTTCCTACTGTCTTTGTGTTCACCAGCTAATCTCCATAGACTGAGAACTTCCTGGTACAGAGATACCCCGGTAAGCTTTTACTCAATAAGAATGCCCATGTAGACAATAACAAGGGTCACAACAATAGAATGTGATCATGTTAATCTTTGGGAGATTTTAGGAACACAAGAGACACTCCTGATGATGATCAGAGCATACTAATCTCAAAGTCGAGTCAACTCTTTCTTTAATGAGAATTCTTTTCTGAAACTTTTGAAAGAAACTAATTCGAAAGAATCTCACTTTGAATTTTAGTTCTTTTAAGAACTATTTCACTTCAAGAAAGATACAAATTGGTCCTTTTAAGGACTAAACCTTACATGTGCCATGTGCTTCTACAAACCTGTACATTATCCTCTCAGCACAGAAACCTTCAAAGAACATCTTATAAGGGACATGTTGTACTTACCCCAGAAAGGACCAACTCTCCACTGATGTTCTGAATCTCAGCCTTAACTTTACTGGTGATGTTCAGCTGATGACAATAGAGGGCGATACGCTGAAGATATGCAAGAAGATCCTCCTTAGAGGAGGAGTCCGGACACTGATAACGATAAAGAAATGACGGTATAACAACATTTAGCGCTGCCAAAACTAGTTGTCTAAGAATTGATTTCACTTTAGAAAATATCATCATGAAATATCAATGGTCACTATAAAAACAGTTTTTTTTAGGGGGGGGGGGGTGTAATCAGGTTTAATGATTGAGTTCTTGTCACATTAGACTGATTGATGTATAATGTGGGACCATACCTTAAATATGAACTCATGTAGGATTTAAAGGAGAATACAACCCAGACATCAGTGTGCTTTCAGTGAATGGAGAAAAACAAGAAGAATAAACAGTGAAAGTTTGAGGAAAATCAGACAATCTGTTCAAGAGTTATGAACTTTGAAAGTTTAAGTAAATCCTTATTATGTGGATACTTAAATTGGCAACTTTGCCAGCATCTGTGATGTCATCGTGGACAACTCTCCATTCATTTTGTACACAGAATTCAACATTTTCTTTATTTTCAAGAGAAACAAACATTCTTTTGATTTATTGTTTGAGTATGATATGGCTATATGAATTCTGCAAACATATTGGGAAGAATTATGTTGATTCCTGACTTGAAATTTCATATAAATCCATTTTTTTGAAAAATTACGTACAAAATGAATGGAGAATTGTCCACGATGACATCACAGATGCTGGCAAAGTTGCCAACTCAAGGATCCTCATATTAAGGATTTACTGAAACTTTCAAAAGTCATAACTCTTGAACAGATTGTCCGATTTTCCTCAAACTTTCACTGTTTACTCTTCTTGGTCATCTTTATTCACTAAGAGCACACTAATGCTTGGGTTGTGTTCTCCTTTAATGTTTGATGCTCACTGAAAATAATTTCAACATCAGAATGAAGGAAAACGTTTTTGATAAAGACAAGGATTTGATAGTTTATTACCTGATCAGCAATCTGTCTGGCTAGCTTGTCCAGTTTAGTACCAGTCTCAGCGATTCTCTTAGCAGCATTGATCACATCCATAGTAGTCTTCAGCTTCCCCTTACCACTGAAAACAAAACAAGCAATATTCCATCACTAAGACCTGCTGGTAATGAAGTAACATTTTCTACACCAGCTTTCTCTACATAAGTCTACCATTACATCATTATAGCAAACTGTGTCAGGCCATGGAATACATTACATTAAAATAAGAATGTCAAACAATGGGATATCCAAAGATGAGATGGGAACTCTTTTGATTAAACTGATTATTCTGATTAAACTGATTATTCTGATTAAACACAATTTACTTGATACTTGATGAGAAAATGTCAGAATAAACCACTTCAGGCATAACCACTCTGATTGCAAAGTATAATTCAATAACAATTACAATAAATACCAGTTTTTAAATAACCAACAAAAGCACATACGGTATCATTGTTAACCTGGTCACAGGACTATTTGTCATTCAGCGCATTATAGTCCATATCCTCCATTCCTAGGGAATACAATTATATAATAGAGTATTACTTCAAGAAGGAAAGGAATCAAATATTAAGACATGACTAGAAAATAATACTTACCGAGTAAAGTCTGTCATTTCCATCATGATCATACACATCTGTCTAGCTAGGATGATGATATCATTACCACTATCATCCCATTTAGCCATCTCAAGATCTAACTTCTCCTTCTCTTGACGGAACAGTTCCACCTGCTCTTTGATCTTCTCCTTCTCTTCAGGAGGAAGATCTCTCATCATTGCCTGGATAGAAACAAAGATGATTATGATGACAGTAAGAGGAGATATCTCAGGATTGCCTGCTGACAAACACAAGTAGTAGTAGGTTAATTACCATCCCACCACTACCACTATTACAACTATTACTACCATGATGACAGTAAGATGAGATATCTCAGGATTGCCTGCTGACAAACACAAGTAGTAGTAGGTTAATAACCATCCCACCACTACCACTATTACAACTATTACTACCATGATGACAGTAAGATGAGATATCTCAGGATTGCCTGCTGACAAACACAAGTAGTAGTAGGTTAATAACCATCCCACCACTACCATTATTATTACTACTACTACCATTATTATTATTACACTCAAAAGTGACCTAGAGGACATTGAAGCTTTCAAGTCATGCTCAACTGCAACCAGAGCTGACAATAAACTCAGTGGTACTGTGGGAGACCCTCCATGGATATGCAAGGAACGGGAGACCTCTGAGGAGGACATAAGTTGACTCATTAAGGATGGACTCCGGTCTCCACAAGCAAGAAACTGCTAGGATCATGACAGAACTTATCTGCAGATCTCGGTAGTGCTCCTGACCTAATCGATTGATGATTGATTGACTATACTGGATTGCAGAGCCATGAACTGAATCATGCCTTGCATTATTGTCATAAACACTGTACGCATCTGCTGTAGCTTATGAACGGTTAGAATATTTGAGCTCACCCTTGATGTAACTCCTTCCTGTACATCAGCCAGCTCATAAGGCTCGGTCTGGTAGCTTGCTACAAGAGGAAAGACAGGAGAAATATTGAAATTTTGGTTACAAAGACATGATGACACATAGCTTCTTAACCTGTTGAGCATGATTTGATTTTCCATAAACCCTTGCTCGAGTTCTCTTGGTCTTAGTGTTCAATGGGTTAATCGTTTGATTATTATGCTATCTGCAGAAAGAGCAAACATCACTGTACAATTTTTACAGCAATACAGAAGATTAATTCAATATATCAGATAATTCAAAGGACAAAAAAAACCAAACACAGTTTGTGTGAAAGTACTTCTTCCTTGTGCAACACTTCGAATAGAGTAGGCAAAAAGGCTATATAAATTGATCCTAAGTACAGACACAAAATTTCAAGTTCAATATATCTTTGCTAAACACTTAGTAATTACTGGACAATTTACAGAGTAGCTTTCCAGATAAACTGTTGTTCACTCACATTTACTCTTAACGTCGTATTCCTCCTCGTAGTCAACTTCAGTGTCTGTCTCAATCTCATCAGGATTCTGTTCCATATAAAGAAACCAAGCAAGAAAGTGATAAAACTGAAGACAGAAACTTCTTGAATTTCCTAAGAGACTTAGCTTACTAGAGTTCTAGGCTTGGAAAAGGATAGTTATTACATAAAGTGAATCAAAAAACATTAATGTAAAGTTTCTCTCACATCATCATATTCAGTCACCTATTTCATAACAAAGTTCAGCTCCATCTACAAGTCAAGAGAGTGCAGGTGAACCTAATGAAATAACTGCATCTCTGAGGAAGTCTTACAACAGATGATAATGGTAGCCATTTTCTCACATGAGGAAAAAGAAATTATACACTATTTTGCAGGATTCAGACAGACCCACAGATTGTCAGATAAAAGAACAAAAGCTTTAAATCTGAATTTAAGTCTGAGTTTAATTATATGTCTTTGTATGGCTCTCAGCAGGTATCTTAAAAAACACCTTAAAGGGAAAAAAAGAAACAAAATAAAAAACCAATACTGGTGCACTCTATAAATAATGCATGTGACATAACAATGCACAGAACCCAATTATTTTACTGCTTTAGCTAATGAAAGTGAACAGGAAGTATCAATGCCCGTTCAAATATGAGGGGGAAGGGAAAAATGGGGTTTTCTTCCAAGGGTTTTCTTAAAGCGAATTATATCAACATGCAAGTGAATGAATGCAAGACATTTTAAGCGCAGTCCTTTGTTACGTCACTGTGTCATTCATTTTGTAAACAAATAATACGCTTCAAACCCCTAGCAGTTTCCCCTCTCATATCTGAACCAGTCTTAAGGCAGGTTAGGAGCTGAGGGGATGAAACAAAAAAACAGATGTAGAATAAGTTAAAATGTTTTACCCTATTCATAAGTACTGCTCTCCTGATTTCTCTAACACCATCATACACCATACGAGATGCATCCACAAACTCATTCTCCTCAGTATCTTTGGGTGGTTGGGAACTCAAAGCATCGACAGCAATCTCAACCATGTTAGAGAAATGGGGGATAACTGAAAGATAAGAAGATATCATAGGTTAATTCAGTATCACTGAAAGCTAATTGAAAGGAACAAAGAGCAAAACATTTAGAAGTGTTATGGGTGCATCTAAAAACCCTCAATCTCCACTGTGTCTCTCTTTTCTCCTGTTAGGAAGTCGAGAACTAATCTCAACCATGTTTGAGAAATGGGGGATAACTGAGAGAAGAAAAATAAAAAGGGTTATTACAAATAAATCCAGTTTAAAAGCTTAATGAAGACATAACAAAAAGTTACATTCAACAGTGCTACGGATGCATCCGCAAGCCCTCAATCTCCACTGTATCTTTCTTTAGAAGTTTGTAGTATACCAGAACTTGTATTAAAGAGAACTGTCGGTAGGCTAGCGCCATGAGTGTCCGTGGACGGTGTGTGCACTCTGTAAGTTTTAACTACCGTACTATTATCATAATTGCCACATCACACTAATTTCACTTTACCTTCATTCTTGAGAATAGCAACAGCTTCCTTGACCTTGTCTGTATAGAGTCCTGGTTCATAATTCAACATCTCAGAGTTGACAACTGTACAGATACGAGCTGATCGTCCCTTGACTGAGTTAGCCGTCAGGTCCAAGGTCTCTGGATCCTGCTGATGGAGCGCCATCACACAACGATTCACATCCTCCAAGATGTGACTCTCTGAAAACACAATATCAGAAGTTGGATATTTTTAAGGGACTTTTTAAATAGTATAACATGCCTGCAAAGGCTAATTTATGATAACAAACATATACGTCTTTTCACTTAGACTTGAGGTAATAAGACGAATATACAATGTTTATCTGTGTGTATTTTAAAGAACTCTCATATGCAAAATGTCACCTGGTTGAAAACTCATCAGAACATTTACACCTTTTTGACTCATTCTCACAAGGCAAGAAGTTAGCATGCCTCCTGGAATAATCTAGCAAAAATTGTCCATTTTTCCAACAAATTGTGATATATCAAAGATGCCAGCTGTGTCCTTTCTTCACTGTTGGGCAAAAAAGTGACTGTATTACCTGACACAGCAAGGAAGTCATCAATGGTAGTGATCTCATCTACTGCCTCAGTAAGCAAACGAACTTGTGTCTCCCATTGATCTTTGAATACATCCATGTTATCCTGGGCAGCCTTGCTACGTGGTCTAGCAGCTAGGATACGGGCTGCATTGATCACCTAACATGGAGAAAACATGAATTCAATCAATTATTGTTAAGGTTGATACAATGATTCCAAAGATCAGTGAATCTAAGAAGGTGTCTTCCTACCAACCCACCCCCTCCCCCCCAAAAAATAATATGGCATAGCTTAACTGCACAACAGGAGATAAGGTTGAATTTATACATTTCCTATACAATCATGTCAATCAGATAATGCGATTTGATCATGAGTACACCTAGAACTGAATAGAAGAGAGTGAGAGAGAGAGAGAGCTTACCTGTGGGCAAAGGTTCTCAATCTGTGATGCAGCCATACGAACCATTTTCACTCCTTCCTCGTTGTTGGACATGGAGCAAGCCAAATTGGCAACCTACAACATAAAAGAGAGACTAAGGTCATAGGTCAAATATACATGTAACTTCAGCTTCTTACATCACTCATCACACTTTGACACTGCTTTTGTCCCAGTACTGTTATCTTGGTTATAGCCAGGCCTCAATACTAACAGGCATCAAAGACACACGGGCACCCCAAAAACTGAACAATTTTCCCACTGGGCTAAATACATACAGAGCCTGGAATTTCATTCCAGACCCCCTACTAAATACATTAGTGTGGAGCCCCTTCATAGCTGAGAGGACAATGCAGCATTCATGCATCTCAGATACCCTACTTATCCCAGGCAGGGAGGATGGGGGGGGGGGGGGGAGTGGAAAGTATTTCACTATCTTGCTAAAGGACACTAAACAGGGATGCCAGTTAGAATTGATCGAAGGGCCTGAAATTCACCTGAAATGAGCTTTCTTGTACACAAACAAGTCTGAACTATGGCCTGAAAATAAATCACCAGGGCCTTTTGCCTATAAAATGGCATCCCTGCACTAAAGCCAAGCTGGGATTCACACTTACTGACAGAGAGTCAAGTGTATGAACCACTGCATCACCAATAGTAAATCATCACCAAAGACAAGCCAAAAGCGATATTGTGTCTCGCCCACTTGTGAAAATAACTGCCCCAAGTGCATCTATCACCCAAGTTTGGTTGCCATTGCAGCAACAGTTGCCAAGTTATGCATCATAAGAGAGTCTTGCAGGTAAACATTACCATATGACCTCAAATGAACTTTGACCTTATCACGTGACCTCTGACAGCACCATTACATGCAGGTCCCCTTACTGCATCTATAACCCAAGCTTGGTTGAAAAGTGACGGACAGTTGCAAAGTTATCTGTGATAAGAGAGTCTTGCAGGTAAACTTAAAGCCAGAGCGAACTGGAACCTTTGTATGGGATTTTGAAATAGCGCCCTCTCAGTCCTAAACTACTGATTTTGTCTCCTTTTTACTACCAGCATGCTCTATTCTGATCAATGAGAGCTTCATTTTTTTATTAACATCCATTAACATGTATTTGTATTCATACTAAGGAAATTCACGAGAAGCCACAAAGGATATAATGTTTCTAAGAGTCTCTGGTTTTGACTAGCCAAAAGTTGGTGCTGTTGTAAATACATCACAATAAGGGTTAGATTACTGTTGCTTTAATGTTTTACTTGAAATGACTTTTGACCTTACCATGTGACCTCCAAAGGTCAAGTCATGCATCATAAGAAAGTCTTGCAGGTAACCTTTAACATTTGTGACGGACAGACGACGGACGACGGACGGACGGACGCAATTTGGATCCGCCTTCACCTCTGGTGGGCGAGACAAATGATTATGTTTCATGATAATACCAAAAGTCATGACAATTTACTAAATGGTGCTTTTTAAAACAAGTTCAGAAGCGTCACCTATGATTATCAGTTGAGCAATCAGATTCAACACTGGACAAGAAATGACAGAGGAAAAGCAAATTCAAGAATTTGAAAACATCTGTAACATATGACCTCCAATGACCTTTCACCTTATCATGTGAAGTCCAACAGAATGATAACATGCACTTCCCCTTAGTGATCTGCAACCCAAGTTTGACTGAAAAGTGTGACACGGTTGCAAAGTTTTGTGTCATAAGAGAGTCTTGCACGTAAACTTTAATGTTTGACCTGAAATGACCTTTGACCTTACCATGTGACCTATGACTGGACCATAACATGCAGGTCCCCTTAGTGCATCGACAACCCAAGTTTGATAGATAAGTGTCACACGGTTGCAGAGTTTTGAGTCATAAGAGAGTCTTGCACGTAAACTTCAACGTTTGACCTGAAATGACCTTTGACCTTACCATGTGACCTCTGACTGGACCATAACATGCAGGTCCCCTCAGTGCATCTACAACCCAAGTTTGGTTGAAAAGTGAGTCACGGTTGCAAAGTTATGTGTGATAAGAGAGTCTTGCACGTCAACTTTAACATTTGACCTGAAATGACCTTTGACCTTACCATGTGACCTCTGACTGGACAATAAGATGCAGGTCCCCTTAGTGCATCTACAACCCAAGTTTGATTGAACAGTGTCACACAGTTGCAGAGTTTTGTGTCATAAGAGAGTCTTGCACGTAAATTTTAACGTTTGACCTAAAATGACCTTTGACCTTACCATGTGACCTCTGACTAGAGCATAACATGCAGGTCCGCTTAGGGCATCTACAACCCAAGTTTGGTTGAAAAGTGAGTCACGGTTGCAGAGTTTTGTGTCATAAGAGAGTCTTGCACGTAAACTTTAACGTTTGACCTGAAATGACCTTTGACCTTACCATGTGACCTCTGACTGGACCATAACATGCAGGTCCCCTTAGTGCATCTACAACCCAAGTTTGGTTGAAAAGTGAGTCACGGTTGCCAAGTTATCTTTCATAACGTTTGTGACGGACGGACGGACGGACGGACGACGGACGGACGACGGACGGACGACGGACGGACGACGGACGGACGACGGACGGACGACATTTGGATCCCTTAGTCTCGCCTTCACCTCCGGTGGGCGAGACAAAAAACTGAAAGTAATTCATGATGTATTTAGAGATGCTTACTAACCTCTACCAGCTTATTAGCATGTTCTTGGAAGACCTTAGCATACTTCTCAACCTCGGCTTCGTTACCACTCTTAGCAGCTACGATGAGGACTAACAGAGGGACGTTGGTCTCCAAGAATGAATCAGACACGTGATCAACAACTGCCTTGCGAAGCTGTCAGGAGAAAAGAAAATGAGAAAAAGGTTGGGTTCTTATTTAGATGATGTCAGTTTTGTATGAAAAACTCAATCCATCCCAAGACTTATTGCAAAATATTGATTTAGAATGTGAAACATGATCAATAACAATAAACATGTATCCATGCACCCCAAACTACAACATAAACTATCCAGAATAATTTGACAAACTGCATGATATATTTACTTTACCTTAATGCTCTTCAGTTACTCCTTAGTACCAGCATCAGTAAGAGACAAAAACACACACAAAGAGCAAAAGGATTGGTAAACTTATTGAAGTACTAAGTTACATACCTGTCTTCGTAGATCTTTAGTTTTCTTGCACATTCTCTCGATAGCTTCATCCAAGGGATCACTACGATCTCTGCTTCCAGCCTGCAAAGGGTGGAGGAGATAGGATATTATTACTATGTACACGTAAGTTCCGAAGTCAAGAAGCACTGGAGGGGATGGGATGCTGTAACATGAACATTGAGTGGCTGGACACAATAACAGCCTTGGATTAATCTAACTGATGTTTAGATTAGTGATGTTTAGATTAGTACCTTGATAAACAATAAAGTTTTCACACTTTAGACAGAATAATTTGAAGAGTAATGTGGACATTTATCATTCAAAAGACTTATCATACAAAAGACATGTGCATATCTACGTTAATCATTCCAAATCTGTGATAAACCTTTGCTGTTCTGTCTCTTAATACTCTGATTAATACTTTACTTTCAAATTTGCCATTTTACATGCACAATAAGCATAAATGATTGGAGGATGATGTGACTACATACACAATTCATGTATTCTGAGAGTAGATCTTGCAGTGCCTGTCTGACAGCATTACACTCAGCTACAATCCTCTCTCGTCTATCATCCCTGGTACATGAGGAGTCTGCCATGAGTGCTGCTCCACTGATGATGCTCTCAAGACGTTCCTCTAAAGATGGACGAGTACGGACCTCATTGTACTCAAGAGGACTCATCTTGATCTTTTTCTGTAAATCAGGACATAAAAGATAAATTTTGGTTTATCAACCCGTTGAGCACAATTTGATGTTGGTATAAAACACATAGAACCCAGCCTGTGTTATCTCCTGCACAGTATTCAGTGGGTCAAAGCAATAAACAACATTATACCACATACAACAACATGGTACAACTATGAAATGTGATCATCATTTGACTGTTATGTGTGCAAGGAAAAGCAGTCCAACTCACTTTGTCCCTCAGGTATATGAGATAGAAACAAAAGATGCATAGAATTTGTCTGTTTTGGGGGACTGCATCAATGTAATGAATTTCAACTATTTTTGTTCTTTCTCCTGAAGTGAAAACCGTTATTAATCAATTCACTTTTCTCTTTAGGCTGTTATGCTTAAACATGAGAAAACTTGTACTGATCAAAGATACTATGGCATAAATACACCCTGAAATATGGAAGACTGCCTTGACTCTACATGTACAAGCACATATATAAAAACATTCATCTTCCTATAACTTACATCTAACTCATCGAGAGCTGCAATAAGTTCACCTGATCCTTCTATGTTAGGATTGGCATAAGAGTCTCCCGTTGCTTGTGATACATTAGAGATAGCATTCATAGCATCCTCTAGCTGTTTGACGACATAGTCACGATTTTCTTTAGCTGCTGGTACGTCAGGATGCCTCAGCCAAGCCTTAAGGAGTTTAAACAAAGGCATAAATAATGCAATTAAAAACCTGGTTAGTTTCATGTGTACCACAATATGAACATAATTATCTTCATGTTCCAGAATTAATACTCTGACTTGAGTCATATGCTGCCATTTTTGGCTCTTATGACAAAATTCACTTATTCTAACTGCTAGCTTTCCCCTAGGAGAAGCTAATTTCAGTGGAGGTCTTTTTTTTTGGTTTGTTTTTGTTTTTGTTTTTTGGTGGGTTTTTTTTTTGGGGGGGGAGGGGGAGAGTTGAAATTAATTTTCCATAATGATAATAGTTAAGTCATCTTCCCCAATAATAGCTGTAAATCTTATGACAAGCATTAGTCTTACTTTAGAAGCAGTGAAAAGCATGGTGCTGTGTTTCCACAAGCATTAGTCTTACTTTAGAAGCAGTGAAAAGCATGGTGCTGTGTTTCCTGAGGTCTGCTCTAGCAGCAGCCATCTCATCACGACGACGAGGATCCTTCAGGTCCTAAAGAAAGCAACAAAACAATTAAATCAACCATAGTTCATGTTTGACATTAAGTCCAACCAAAGACAGAAACACTTGAAAAATAAAAAGATTACTCAAGAGAGAATGGGGTATCTTTCCCACATTCAGATTTTTTGTCATCAGTGACTTTACATAAACCATACCTCCTGATATCATTCTCAGATCTTTTTCAGTATGAAAATAAATGGATTTCATTTAGATGCATACAAAAAATGTAGTCACATAGATTGGAATTAACTTGCTATCAATTCTTATTTGTTAAAAGATAACAGATCTTTAGCTTAAGTTGTTCCTGACAATAATAATAATAATAATAATAATACATAGGATTTATATAGCGTCTTTTCCATTTTGATTAAATGCTCAAGGCGCTTTAAAAAAAAAAAAAAAAAAAAAAATGTCTGTCTTCAAACCTAGTACCTGCTTAGTTTGAACAAATGGGATTTCAGGTTGCCCTTGAAGGAAGTTAAGGAGTTTGCATTCCTCAGCTCCTGTGGGAGTGAATTCCACAGGGCTGGTCCGGCATGAGCAAATGCTCGACAAACCCCAACAAAAGATTTCAGAACAAACAGGAAATGATATTGATATCAATATTTAGTGATTTCTCACTGAAACAAACATTGAATCTGATTAATGCAGACATAAAATATATTTCACAGGTACAGAAATAAAATATTGAAAATTTAGATACGCATTAATATTTATCTTTACATTCTGTCTGCGACCTGAGATGTCATTGAACTCCATCATGTTCTGTCCAAAGCGTTTGAAGTTGCTCATCAGATCTTCTGGGTTCTGAGATCGAATGATTTTATCCAAGTCATCTTCCACCTATTAATGAAACACAATAATTTTTAACTGTTTGTTAATCATATAACACCAAACCATCTGCATAAAATTTGTACAAACATTCCACAGTACATAGATATTTTGACTACACAAATAAAAAAAATAGGAGGGTAAGGAGATGATGTAAGCAATATCATTAATAGATTTCTTATAGCAAAAGCTTAAAGCTGAAGGAAGTAGGTTTTTGAACTGGAAACTATTTCAATTTATGTTGACATTACATAACCAATCTCCTGAATAAAGATCTGAACATAAGCCCAAAATGATACTAACCAATCACGAGAATCCAATTCATGAGGGAGTCTTAGAGAATGATGATGAATTTGAGGTAGATGTAGTTTCATGAAAAAGACAAAAATATTATTCTTAAACTATGAGAATCTGAAAACAGGGTTCATACACTTATACATTTTCAAAATTCCATGACTTTCCATGACTTTCCAGGGCAGAAAAATGCAAATTTCCATGACTGATCGATGATATGTGATGTAAAACTTACATAAAAAGCACGCTGATTAAAAGAGTTTCAAAGCTGATCTGAGTGCCATGAATGCAAGGCTGGCCAGAGCGCGAATTTATTAACATGAAAAATATCTTGAATAAATGATTTTCCATGACTTTCCAGAAGAAATTGACAAATTCCCTGGCTTTCCCTGACTTTTTGCTTCTGGAAAAAAGAATTTCCAATTCCCTGACTTTCCAGAAATTCCCTGACCCGTATGAACCCTGGAAAAAGAGGCAATGCAGGAACAAACAGGAAAGTTGATATCCTTCAAGTACATGAGAAGTTAGCGACAGATTGAGAGGTTCTTACGATTCTTAGAGTTTGAAGCAGAAGATGAACATCCACCATATCAGCCAAGATAAGAAGCCTGGTGACAGCTGAGAGTAAAGCACGAGCAGCTCTCACCATGGAGCCTCGCTTCACTGAAGAACATGGATCCTCAGCAAACTCACTGGATGCTACACGCATCTCTTCACCTGTAAAACACAGGAGAAAAAAATCACTTCCTATTTAAAAAATCTATTCAGAAGCCTGGGAAATAAAAGGCTGTGAACACTGTGGCAATATTTGGAACAGTAAACTGTTTTTGAAGGTCATGCATGATGTGATATCTGGACTCTTCATGTCTTAATCTGTCATGGCTTATAAATCAGCTTTTACAAATCACTACATAAAAAATAAAGAACATGCTAATTCTTTCCCTGGGGAATCAAAGAAATGTAAATTTATGGAATGTCTTTTTTTAACTGTTAGCACGTTCCTTTACACCGCAAAAATGTCTATAAGACTGCATGTACGAAATGTGATGTGGACAATTTCTTTTGCTAGTCTATGCATTTCAAACATTTCTTTGTGTGAAATGAAACATACCTGTGCTTCTGACTTCTTCCACTGCTGTCAGCATCTCCCTCTCAATTTCTGGTATTTCATGAGCAATCTCCTCTCCTTTCTCTATGAACTTCTCTGTAGCCTTGATTACAGCAGCCACCAGGACATGAGCTTTCTTAGATCGACCTTTCTTCATACTTGATGGTTTGGTGTTGACTAGTGTGGTTACCTGTTAGAGGAACATTAAAAAAGGCAATGTCAGCATAAAGGCAACATGATTGCAGTCAATGGTCATGAACAGTACATCCTCAGAAAATAGAAATATTTCTGTTTGCTTTCCTTAAAATATAATTATGGCATTCAAAATTTTGAAAACATGGTTTTATTCCTCTTTTTGACCAATTTACAAGGCATGGCCTATGCTCATATCATTCCATAAAATGGCAGGTAAACTTTAACCCAATTTCCACAAAGGCAGATGATTTACTATTTCCATCACTTATTCTTTTCATAACTCTGAATCTGTGTTCTTCTACTCACCTGTGTAACCAAAGGTTCAAGAGTCTTCTCCACTGAGTAGGTACGAATCTCAAGATTCTTGGGGTCCCATTTGAGGGTCAGGGTACCCCTCTGGGGTGACATGCTACCTGACATGTCTGGTCCGAATGATTTATTTGTTTCTTCAGTGATGCTGTAATAAAAACAGAGCAAGAAGGAATGTATTCAGCAATTAGAAATTATGCCAAATGATGAAATTCACCACTTACACAGTGTTGGAATCTTCTGGAAGGAAGTTATTTTCAGTTTTCTTTACGTACTTAAGTTTTAATCATAGAAATTTCTACACGATAAATCATTATTTATTGTTTGTTATAATAACTAGCAAACAAAGAATCACAGTAATGATTAAACACTTAGCTGCACACCAACATGACTGACCAATAGGGTCCTTTACTACTGATTCTATCCTTCCAAATTCCACAATACACAGAAACACACGTCTTCCAAACACTTTATTCTAGGGCTGTTACCGAACCGCCAAACCAAACGGAAGTTCGCAAAACATGTCACTTCCGAACTGGACCGAACTGCACCGAACTAATAGGCCAGATTCGGAATTTCGGCAGTTTATTACACAAGATCACTGATTCAGCCCTCAGCAAAGACCTTGTCCTGAATTCTTTATGCTAAATGGGAGATACACCTTTGCTTTATTAAAACATTAATACATACATTTATTGGTGGGATTTCTTTTAATTCATCTTCCAAAAGTTTTTCTTAAATAAAAGACAGAAAAACACTTAATACAGCTTGTGTCTTATTTTTCCTTTGATTCTGATAAATTTCATATTATTTGGCACCGTGAATTCTAGTTGTTTTCCCCAGAAATCATGTTAAAAGCTTCAAAATATGCCCGAAGATACTCATAATTGTAATCGATCGCAATAATGTTGTAATCGATTAATAATCCTGATCGATCATAATACTACAAAGATATTTTTAAAAAATTTAAAAATAGAAAAACACTGCTTTATTGATAATTTCTTTTAATATTTTCGTTCCTTTCTATTATTTCAATTTTAAAAAAAATTATCTTGTTTTCTATTAATCAGTATATGAAAATTATCTTTCCCTTTCATTCAGAAAATAAAATAAATAACAAAGAATCTTGCAATAAATGCAGTAACTATTTTTTGTCATACAAAATATATTTATAAGAAACAGTGACTTCCAAGTGTAGTAAAGATGGTGGTCTTTTGTTATCGATGCTCACCCTTTTATTATTTTTTTTAAAACTGTATTGCCGAATCCCGAACCGTACCAAAATTCATAAATAAAAGTGCTGAACTCTGCCGAACTGAACCGAATCCGAACATGGGGTGGTGTGATTTAAAAAAATAGAAGAGGGTGGCTTCTCAACAGAGAACTCTCTACACGCAGAAGGCGAGTCAGCGTAGATCTGGCGCACGTGTTCTGTCTATGTATGATGCGTATGATGTGTATGCGTGCATGCGCAGAACTGCCAAGACATATCGAGTGTGTGTGGTGGTGACTCAACATCAGCGACATATGGACTCGCCAACCAAGTTGAAGTGTGTAAGAAGTGATGTCATTTTCTTTGAAATGGCGCATTTTTCAAATTTATGCTTTCAAGATATTTCACCGGTTTTATCAATGTTTTCAAATGAAATCATGATTATGGCAAGAATAAAGTTTATTTTTATGATAGAGGAAGTTTAATGCCGTCGGATGGCTACTCATTGCGCATTTATGTTAGGTTTAGGCCTACAGAAAAGTGGCCTTGCCCTGGCTAAAATTATTGAAATTTAAGGCTTGGAATATCATGAATATCATTCCAAGTCGTATCCCTAAATTTGGGTGGCTGTCGCAAAAGAAAGTCTTCCTCTTTTCATTACTACATCAGAATATTTGCCCCGATTTACCTCAAATCCCGCATAAATTTATTTAGACCTACCTAAGCCTAGATCTAAGGCTAAAAAAATCCCGCATCAATTTAGGTAAAATCCCGCATCAATTTATACGAATGGGACTGGGATCTAAGTAGCTGTTGTCACATATATATACCAAAATTATAGGTAAATAAGAATTAATCATTAGAATTTAAGAATAATTTTCTACATTATACAGATACTTTCATATACTAATATGGGGTAAGGTAATTAAAAGAAAAGTGCCTGTATACTTACCACTTTTTTTCTGTTTATTTACCACCAGGAATCACCGGCCGTTATTCTCAATATGCGTACTCTACCTCTACACATAGATCATGTACAAACGTATTATGGCTGCTTCGTCTCTTTCTTATGCCTTCAAAACCTTTGAAGGTGGAATTTGAAAAACAGTTTTTAAAACAATTTTTCAGTAAATAAAAATGGATTTATGCTTGATTAAATATTCTTAATGTATGAAATTTAGTAACAAGATATAAATCTGAATGATATTTTGCGTATGGAACAGAATTTTTGCATCGATTCGATCATACATTTTGACTTCCAGAGGGAGGAAGGAGAACACTAGGCACATCAAATTTCGCATTCCTGAGAAGTTACTCAGCACGTAGTCGCATCATTCATGTCAATAGAATGCAAGGTGTGGGAGAGTGACTCTGTCTTGAACTTTGAAATGAAAATGTTATTGTTCCCAGCCCGAAAGAACACACTGTCTTTCATTTGTCTATTATTCAGATTATATGTTATTCGAAAAAGAAGCATGGACTTTGAAGTTTAATGGAATAAAATATTAGATTGCCCCCCGGGATTGCCCCTCTCAGAGTTTCTCGGAGGATGTGGGGGAAATTGACAAGGTGCAAAATATGTAGCCTAGCTGGCCAAGCATTTACAGAAACTCTAAAGGTCCTCAACTTTTCGGATTTGCAGACACTTTCAGACTCAATTATTATTATTGTTGTTATTGCAAATTTAGGTGATTCTTGCAACTTTCGGGCAATAATTGGGAAAGTGTTGGAATTGGTGATTATGAAAATTTGTGCACAACTGAGTTGCAGTTTGGTTTTAAAGAATGCTTGTCTACAACCATGTGTACTAGTATGGTAAAAGAGACAGTGTCATACTTTGTGCATGAGAAGAGTAATGTCTATGGTCTTGTATTAGATGCGAGCAAAGCATTTGACAGAGTTAATTTTATTAAGTTGTTTAAAATAATGTTATATAAAGGAATATGTCCCATGTTCTGTAAATCATTATTGAACATGTATCTGGACCAAAAGATCCGTCTTAGATGGAGCGGTGTATATTCTGACTTTTTAAGTCTCAAATGGTGTCAAACAGGGTGGAATTTTATCTTCGATTCTATATTGTTTGTATATTGATGGTCTTTTGTCAAAGCTACAATTTCACGGTGAAGGTTGTTTTATGGGACAAGTTTTTGCAGGGGCATTCTCTTATGCCGATAATGTAATCCTGCTGTCACCTAGCGTTACTGCCCTCAATAGAATGATTTCTATCTGTCAGAATTATGCTTTGGAATATGATATAAAATTCAATAGCGATAAGAGCCAGCTTATTATTTTTAGATGTGATGGAAAAAATGTAAAGGATCCAATGATAAAAGTTAGTGGTAGTCCTGTTAAGGTTGTGGATAGAATTTGTCTTCTCGGTCACATTATCAGTAATGATATTTTTAGTGCTGATATTTCCAAACCTATTGGTGATTTCAATCGTCAATGTAATATTTTATTAAGTAATTTCAAACATGCTAAATGTTATTTACGTGATATCTTGTTCCAAAAATTCTGTTGTAGCTTTTATGGAACACAGTTATATGCACTGTTTGATTCATTTTTGGATGCTCTATTTAGACATTGGAGAATAGCTGTTCGAAGAGTTTGGAAAGTTCCTTGGCAAACACACAATGTGTTTTTACCTTTTCTTGCCAAAATGATGTGCATGAAATTGTGGTTTCATAAGAGATGCATGAATTTCATATTGAAGTCTCTTCAGGCTGATAACTTTATTGTATCATATATCACAAATATGAGTCAATTTGGCTCATTCTCTGTACTTGGAGGCAATATTAAATACTTGAAAAGTAAATATTATGATGGACCATAGACAGATAAATTTTAGGGAGTGAAATGAGGTACAATGCTCTTCAGTAAATGTTGCACGTAAAGTCGAGCAAATTAGGGAATTGATTTTGATGAGAGATGAAAGGGATGAATCCTTTTTAAGCCTGTGTGAATGTAAAGAACTGATTGACTTTCTTTGTCTGGGTTAATTTTTTTTCTCTTCTTCCTTCACTGTATTTTTGTAGGTGCACTATTTATTGATATGCTGAATATGCTTTCCTTTTATGTTTTGTTCTTTGTATGTAAATTTATGTATTTATATATTTTTTTTTTTTTTGTAAATGTTTTTAAATGTGCTGTTTTATGCGAATAAAGAATAAATTGAATTGAAATGAATTATTATTATTATTATTATTATTATTATTATTATTATTATTATTATTATTATTATTATTGGTTTGGCGTCACCTGTGCCTGGGAGGGGAAAAGCGAATTGACTCACTGTAACCCTCAGGTCTCTCCTCCCGATATCACTGACTGGGGGTGTGCAGGTGGACCACATACACCGGGGTTTCCCCCTACTTTTATACGAATAGTGCAGTGGGATCGTTAACGTGCAAAGGTGGTGACTCTCCTTTACACGGGACCTCCATTTGACGTCCTATCCGAGGGACGGAGTGTTTTCCACTGTAGCATAGCCTGCGTCTATGAAACAGGGGAGGGGCACGATAACACACAACGTAGGCTTCAGTCATCCGCCTTGGCTGGACTCGAACCCACGGTCTTTTGGTTCGAAAGGCAGACGCTTTACCGACTGAGCCAACTCGCTCCCTATAGCTATCAACGCATGTTCTCAATATTTTCCGAACAATATAAACAATGGGTTCATAAATTTCTGATATTTTATAACGGCAGATCCAAATGTGCCGATTTGAATGGCAAGGTGTCAAACTAAGGAGGTATTACGGCGCACCCCTCATCTTCCCGATGACGACGCTTTTTTAAGGGTTACCCTTTTGTTAATTGTAGGCCTACCAGGGACATGTGGTAGGATGGTGATCACGAACAGATAAAGAATCAGCATGGCGGTCATTTTCATAAGCATATTCTTTCCCCTCTATTTGTGTCATTTCATATAGGGGCGTCAGTCCGTTTTCAGTCCGAGATAATATAGGCCTCACAGGGTGGAGATGTGAGCAGTGGCGCAAATATTGTTATTCTGTTTTAATTTTTTTTAGACAGAACATTCTAATGCTTTCTAAATTTCTTTACTTTCAGCATAGTACGTGTTGCTGGGCTAGCGTCATGACGTCCTTAGACGGTGTGTGCGCTCCGTAAGTTCATGGAGGGAGGGGGGGGGGGTGGACACTTCAAAAATTTCCTGACAATCAATAAAAAGTTGGGGAGGGCAAAGGCCTACCCTATTGGCCTTTTCAGGTGCTCTCAGGTACTCTCAACAAATTTGAGTGACGTGTCCCCCTGTACCCATCCCCCAGATTGCCGCCCATCCGTTTATTCATTTCCACTCTTTGAATACACAAAGTATTTACAACACAATGTTCGAACTTCCAAATAAAGAAGTGGTGAGGGGATCATGAGAAGCCTTTGGCATGCCTGTGATGATTCCCTGAAAACAAAAGAGAAAATACACAATGAAATATCAAGGGAACATTTTATTCAAAAAACTAAATTCTTCTCTTTGATTGAGGGCCTACAAGACTCTATACTTGAGCTCGTAATTACCCATCCAGCAAGACCAGCATTATACATAATTCAGCATATCTGTCAACTATGGGATGAGAGTTGTATTTGATCAAGTTTTACAAAGAAATAATAATCAACGTTGTCAAATGTTACAAGTATTTCCAATCATAATGTCTAATGCAGCAAAGATGTGACATACTGTACTCGATTGAGCTTAAGCTGTGGCTCGCGCGTGTAGTGCAAGATGTTAATCACATCAATGCATGTTATCAGGTGAGCGGGTTTGAATCCGCGTTGAGGTTAGGTTTTTTTTTTTTTTTTTTTTTTTTTTTTTTTTAATTTTTTCTTTTTAACACGTTTAAAAACAGTTTTAAAACGCGGGTACGTTCATGCAATCATTCGCCGGCCGTAAGATTTAATCATGAGTAAGATCGCCAAACTGAACAGGAAAAGTTGTGCTTTAATTTTGCCATAATCATCGCTTGAAAGCAGCGGGATTTCAATCACGTTTAAAAGATGAACATGGAAGAATGGTTTCAAAAAAGGTAAAAAGGGAAATGAAAGAGAAATGGAACGATAAAGCTAAGTAGATAAAGAAACGAAGGAAGACATGATTGAAGAAAAAATAAGTAGGCCCCCTACCCTTATAGTACAAGAGAACTTGGACTGAAAAGAAATAGTTTAGTAAAGGGAACTTGGACTGAAGACGAGATAAATCAAGCTTCATGCACTTTTACAAGTAAGGAAAGAATGGGATAGAAAAATTCAGAAATGTATAGGAAGGACAGAAGAAAAGATGAATAAAACTTAAAATGGAAAGGAAGACAGATAAAAACAATTAAAAAGAAAAATAGAATTGAAATAAAGAAATAGATCTACGTAGGAACGATGGAAGGAAAGGTGAAAGAAAATTAAAGTTGCTATTCATAGGTTTTGAATATGCTCTAATTTCATATCAAAATAAAGTTTATGGTGCATAAATCACTATGAAACCGATTGAAACTTTTGAAAAGTAAATGGGAAACAAATATTGCCTGTCACAAATCGATAAAACGGACCCCCAATATTGCCTGTGCATACGTTGCACAACTCGATGCGAGATCCATGACGTCATCATATGGACAATAGCCTGTGATGTGGTGTGTTGTGAATGTAGTGAATGTGATGTGTCCTGTCCGAGTGAGTGATTAAAACGATGTTTCTGCATTGTTTGGATGAATTCATCATTCTGTGAATGTTTTCAAAGTATGTTTCAACCATTCTGTTGAACATTATTCATAATGTCGGAGAAATTCTACAAATTAACGATTACTTTTGCAATTA
>CM057159.1:30108383-30125386 GCA_029962745.1 Echinometra lucunter | reverse complement strand
AAGTTAGCCAATGCCTTTAATACAGCTTGTGTCTTATTTTTCCTTTGATTCTGATAAATTTCATCATATTTGGCACCGTGAATTCTAGTTGTTTTTCCCCAGAAATCATGTTACCAAGCTTCAAAATATGCTCAAAGATACTCATGATTTGTAATCGATCGCAATAATGTTGTAATCGATTAATAATCCTGATCGATCATAATACTACATAAATATTTTTTAAAAATTAAAAGTAGAAAAACACTGCTTTATTGATAATTTCTTTTAATATTTTCATTCCCTTCTTTTATTTCGATTTAAAAAAAAAATTCTCTGTTTTCTATTAATCAGTATATGAAATTATCTTTCCCTTCCATTCAGAAAATAAAATAAATAACAAAGAATCTTGCAATAAACGCAGTAATTATTTTTGTGTCATACAAAATATATTTATAAGAAACACGACTTCCAAGTGTAGTAAAATGGTGGTCTTTTGTTATCAATGCTGACCCTTTTATTATTTTTTTTAAAAACTGTATTTGCCGAACCCCCGAACCGAACCAAAATTCGGAAATAAAAGTGACGAACTCTGCCGAACTGAACCGAACCCGAACATGGGGTGGTGTGATTTAAAAAAAATAGAAGAGGGTGGCTTCTCAACAGAGAACTCTCTACACGCAGAAGGCGAGTCAGCGTAGATCTGGCGCACGTGTTCTGTCTATGTATGATGAGTATGGTGTGTATGCGTGCATGCGCAGAACTGCCAAGACATGTCGAGTGTGTGTGGTGGTGACTCAACATCAGCGACATACAGACTCGCCAACCCGGAGGTGAGTAAGAAGTGATGTCATTTTCTTTGAAATGGCGCATTTTTCAAATTATGCCTTCAAGATATTTACCGGTTTTATTAAATGTTTTCAAATGAATCATGATTATGGCAAGAATAAGTTTTATTTTATAATAGAGGAAGTTTATGCCGTCGGATGGCTTCTCATTGCGCATTTACGTTAGATTAGGCCTACAGTCTTACAGAAAAGTGGCCTTGCCCTGGCTAAATTATTGAAATTAGGCTTGGAATATCATGAATATCATTCCAAGTCGTATCCCTGAATTTGGGTGGCTGTCGCAAAAGAAAGTCTTCCTCTTTTCATTACTAAATCAGAATATTTGCCCCGATTTACCTCAAATCCCGCATCAATTTATTTAGACCTACCTAGCCTAGATCTAAGGCTAAAAAATCTCGCATCAATTTAGGTAAAATCCCGCATCAATTTATACGAATGGGACTGGGATCTAAGTAGCTGTTGTCACATATACCAAAATTATAGGTAAATAAGAATTATCATTAGAATTTAAGAATGATTTTCTACATTATACAGATACTTTCATATACTAATATGGGGTAAGGTAATTAATAGAAAAGTGCCTGTATACTTACCACTTTTTTCTGGTTATTCACCACTAGGAATCACCGGCCGTTATTCTCGATATGCGTACTCTACACGTACGTACTATGTACATGTATGCAATATGTACAAACGTATTATGGCTGCTTCGTCTCTTTCTTATGCCTTCAAAACCTTTGAAGGTGGGAATTTAAAAAACAGTTTTTAAAACAATTGTTTCAAAAAATAAAAATGGATTTATGCTTGATTAAATATTCTTAATGTATGAAATTTAGTAACAAGATATAAATCTGAATGATATTTTGCGTATGGAACAGAATTTTGCAATCGATTCAATCATATATTTTGACTTCCAGAGGGAGGAAGGAGAAACACTAGGCACCTCAAATTTCGCATTCCTGAGAAGTTACTCAGCACACGTAGTCGCATCATTCATGTCAATAGAATGCAAGGTGTGGGAGAGTGACTTTGTCTAGAACTTTGGAAATGAAAATGTTATTGTTCCCAGCCCGAAAAAAACACAATGTCTTTCATTTGTCTATTATTCAGATTATATGGTATTCGAAAAGAAGCATGGACTTTGAAGTTTAATGGAATAAATATTAGATTGCCCCCCGGGATTGCCCCTCTCTGAGTTTCTCGGAGGATATGGGGGGGGGGGGGGGGGGGGAATTGACAAGGTGCATAATATGTAGCCTAGCTGGTCAGCATTTACAGAAACTCTAAAGGTCCTCAACTTTTCGGATTTGCAGACAAGGTTAACAACACTTCAGACTTAATTATTATTATTATTATTATTATTATTATTATTATTATTATTACTATTATTATTATTATTATTATTATTATTATTATTATTATTATTATGATTATTATTATTATATTATTACTTATTATTATTATTATTATTACTATATTATTATTATTCTATTCTTCATTATATTATTCTTATTATATATTATTTAGTATATTATTATTATTATTCTTATTATTATTATTATTATTATTATTATTATTATTATTATTATTATTATTATTATTATTATTATTATTATTATTATTATTGCAAGTTAGGTGATTCTTGCAACTTTCGGGCAATAATTGGGAAAGTGTTGGAATTGGTGATTATGAAAAGGGAATTAATAATTTGTGCACAAGTGAGTTGCAGTTTGGTTTTAATAGAAGGCTTGTCTACAACCATGTGTAACTAGTATGGTAAAGAGACAGTGTCATACTTTGTGCATGAGAAGAGTAATGGTCTTGTATTAGATGCGAGCAAAGCATTTGACAGAGTTAATTTTAATAAGTTGTTTAAAATAATGTTATATAAAGGAATATGTCCCATGTTCTGTAAATTATTATTGAACATGTATCTGGACCAAAAGATCCGTCTTAGATGGAGCGGTGTATATTCTGACTTTTTTACAATCTCAAATAGTGTCAAACAGGGTGGAATTTTATCTCCGATTCTATATGTTTGTATATTGATGGTCTTTTGTCAAAGCTACAATATCACGGTGAAGGTTGTTTATGGGACAAGTTTTTGCAGGGGCATTCTCTTATGCCGATGATGTAATCCTGCTGTCACCTAGTGTTACTGCCCTCAATAGAATGATTTCTATCTGTCAGAATTATGCTTTGGAATATGATATAAAATTCAATAGCGATAAGAGCCAGCTTATTATTTTAGATGTGATGGAAAAAATGTAAAGGATCCAATGATAAAAGTTAGTGGTAGTCCTGCTAAGGGTTGTGGATAGAATTTGTCATCTCGGTCACATTATCAGTAATGATATTTTTAGTGCTGATATTTCCAAACCTATTGGTGATTTCAATCGTCAATCGTCAATGTAATATTTTATTAAGTAATTTCAAACATGCTAAATGTTATTTACGTAATATCTTGTTCTAAACATTCGTCAATGTAATATTTTATTAAGTAATTTCAAACATGCTAAATGTTATTTACGTAATATCTTGTTCCAAACATTCTGTTGTAGCTATTATGGAACACAGTTATATGCACTGTCTGATTCATCTTTGGATGCTCTATTTAGACATTGGAGAATAGCTGTTCGAAGAGTTTGGAAAGTTCCTTGGCAAACACACAATGTGTTTTTACCTTTTCTTGCCAAAATGATGTGCATGAAATTGTGGTTTCATAAGAGATGCATGAATTTCATATTGAAGTCTCTTCAGGCTGATAACTTTATTGTATCATATATCACAAATATGAGTCAATTTGGCTCATTCTCTGTACTTGGAGGCAATATTAAATACTTGAAAAGTATATGATGGACCATAGACAGATAATTAGGGAGTGAAATGAGGTACAATGCTCTTCAGTAAATGTTGCACGTATAAGTCGAGCAAATTAGGGAATTGATTTTGATGAGAGATGAAAGGGATGAATCCTTTTTAAGCCTGTGTGAATGTAAAGAACTGATTGACTTTCTTTTTCTGGGTTAATTTTTTTCTTCTTCCTTCACTGTATTTTTGTAGGTGCACTATTTATTAATATGCTGAATATACTTTCCTTTTATGTTTTGTTCTTTGTATGTAAATTTATGTATATATATATTTTTTTTTTTTTGTTGTTTGTAAATGTTTTTAAATGTGCTGTTTTATGCGAATAAAGAATAAATTGAATTGAATTGAATTATTGTTATTATTATTATTATTATTATCATTATCATTATTATTATTATTATTATTATTATTATTATTATTATTATTGGTTTGGCGTCACCTGTGCCTGGGAGGGGAAAAGCGAATTCACTCACTGTAACCCTGAGGTCTTTCCTCCCGATATAACTGACTGGGGGTGTGCAGGTGGACCACATACACCGGGGTTTCCCCCTACTCTTATACGAATAGTGCAGTGGGATCGTTAACGTGCAAAGGTGGTGACTCTCCTTTACACGGGACCTCCATTTGACGTCCTATCCGAGGGACGGAGTGTTTTCCACTGTAGCATAGCCTGCGTCTATGAAACAGGGGAGGGGCACGATAACACACAATGTAGGCTCCAGTCATCCGCCTTGGCTGGACTCGAACCCACGGTCTTTTGGTTCGAAAGGCAGACGCTTTACCGACTGAGCCAACTCGCTCCCTATAGCTATCAACGCATGTTCTCAATATTTTCCGAACAATATAAACAATGGGTTCATAAATTTCTGATATTTTATAACGGCAGATCCAAATGTGCCGATTTGAATGGCAAGGTGTCAAACCAAGGAGGTATTACGGCGCACCCCTCATCTTCCCGATGACGACGCTTTTTTGAGGGTTACCCTTTTATTGTAGGCCTACCAGGGACATGTGGGAGGATGGTGATCACGAACAAATAAAGAATCAGCATGGCGGTCATTTTGATAAGCATATTCTTTCCCCTCTATTTGTTTCATTTCATATAGGGGCGTCAGTCCGTTTTCAGTCCGAGATAATATAGGCCTCACAGGGTGGAGATGTGAGCAGTGGCGCAAATATTGTTATTCTGTTTTATTTATTTTTGACAGAACATTCTAATGCTTTCTAAATGTCTTTACTTTCAGCATAGTACGTGTTGCTGGGCTAGCGTCATGAAGTCCTTCGACGGTGTGTGCGCTCCGTAAGTTCATGGAGGGGGGGGTGGACACTTCAAAAATTTGCTGACAATCAATAAAAAGTTGGGGAGGGCATAAGCCTGCCCTATTGGCCTTTTCAGGTGCTCTCAGGTACTCTCAACAAATTTGGGTGACGTGTCCCCCTGTACCCATCCCCCAGATTGCCGCCCATCCGTTTATTCATTTCCACTCTTTGAATACACAAAGTATTTACAACACAATGTTTGAACTTCCAAATAAAGAAGTGGTGAGGGGATCATGAGAAGCCTTTGGCATGTCTGTGATGATTCCCTGAAACAAAAGAGAAAATACACAATGAAATATCAAGGGAACATTTTATTCAAAAAACTAAATTCTTCTCTTTTATTGAGGGCCTAGAAGACTGTATACTTGAACTCGTAATTACCCATCCAAGACCAGCATTATACATAATTCACCATATCTGTCTACTATGGGATGAGAGTTGTATTTGTTGTACAAAGAAATAATAATCAACGTTGTAAAATGGTACAAGTATTTCCAATCATAATGTCTAATGCAGCAAAGATGTGACATACTATAAGCTAGATATTTGAAATATTGCGTGGTTTAGGAAAATAAACAATTGGACCAGTGAGGTGCTGAATTAGTAAACATCTTATATTGCTTGAGTGCACTTTGACGACAAATTACATTTCTTTTATAGCTAGAAAAGGGAATTGTCGGCTCGCTCGCTTCGCTCGCTCGCAACATAAGAAGGGGCCGGGATGGTTCATACTCTAAGTAAAGGTTCAATTCCTAAAGCTCTCATTCAAGTAATAAGGATGTACCTCTGCGATATTGTTTGAAAACAATTTTTGTGCGGTTAATTAGAGGAACGGTAGATTAGACTAATAATGCAGACACATGGGCAGCAAAAACAGGTCCTAACCCCCTCCTCCACTTACAGTCTATCCTTCACGTTTGAACCCCCATACCCTTTCCCCGCTCGGTCGCTTTGCTCCGCGGTCGAGGATATTCGGCATCGGTCATCCCCCAACCGCGAATATAAATCGACACCCATGATTGTGTCCCCCCCCCCCCCCCCTCCCATGCTCAAGTTCGGATCGGCGCCCATGGCAGTGATACATTTTCAAACAAATGCATCTTTCGCAAAATAATGTCAAGCAAGCGTGAAATTTCCACGGATCCTTGCTGCTAAAAGAAGAAGAAAAGGAAGAAGAAGAAGAAGAGAAGAAGAAGAAGAAGAAGAAGAAGAAGAAGAAGAAGAAGAAGAAGAAGAAGAGAAGAAGAAGAAAGAGAAGGAGGAGAAGAAGAAGAAGTAGTAGAAGAAGAAGAAGATGAAGCAGAAGAAGATCATTATGCTGATCATTATGATAAGCATTCATGTATTCAGCAGATCATAAACCTAAGTTCAGTTCCAAAATTTTGTTTTTGGAACCCCAAATGCACGGGAACATATTGATTCGCGGGACCCAAACACGCTAGCTGTACCCGGCGCATACGGGTACAGCTAGTTATAATTCATTATCAATAAATGTGCTTAAATTTGACTGACTGCATCGTTGAATGTGAATATTTTTATGAAATGACGCCGATCGTATACTGGATATTAAGAATTAATCAATTTTAAAAGTATTTTAAGTTTCCTTAAGTTTACAAGCAGCCTATTCCTGGTATGCCATTCAAACAATGGTTGAGTTTAGAGCTATTCTTCTAAAAATGCTCTTAAAATGTGACTTTCGCATATGATTTTTTGAAAAAAAGCCCTTCCCATGCACACCCTCCACCTCTCGGTCGCTCGCCGCTGGCGCCTCCCCTATTTCAAATTCCTGGATCCGCCACTTTATATATAATATTCGTCTTTTCGAGTTTAGTGATTTGTCAATGCAGACTCCATAACGTCTTAATTCATCATCACCAAATCTCACTTTCAAGTAATCTATTCTAGAACATGTAGAATCATTAGTTAGTGTTAAGTACTTGATGTGTCAAAAGGACATTATAATATGGTTTCTAACGAAACATAATTTCAGGGCCCTGTTTCATAAAACTTGTTATCAGTAACAACTGCCACATTTCTATGACAAATTTTCTCTCAGCCAGTCAGATATACAAGGATTTCAGTTGCTTATAACACTTACTGCAACTTGTTATTGATAACAAGTTTTATGAAACGGGGCCCAGCTCCTACAAAACGAAAGAAGAAAATCCGTATAATGAACCAGTTGTTAATCTTTTATTAGATTTCGTACACAGTGAGATAGAGAGCAATTTACCACGGGATGTGCTCATCATGATGTTCATTCCATGTCGCAGGGTTATCAACAGAAGCTTACTGATTATATCTTTTAATGAATGATATTCAGTTAAAGTTTTTGCATGTCATTCTTATGATGATCATCCTAATATGGCCCGCGGTTACGAGCTTTCATTATATCATTCACGAATTACTAGTTCTGTTGGTATATAGAGAAGGGAAAATGATATGCAGAGGTAAAAAAAAAAATATTTTAAGTGACCATTTTAAGAATAGAAATGTAACCTTCCCATGCTGCTATTCCGGCTAGGCATTTCCTGACAAGAAAACAAGAATTTACTTGCCAGAATAAAGGCAATCGAAGGTGTTTGCTGTAATAGTAGTTTAATGCATGCTTTCCATTGATATAATCAACCTTATTCATACTCCCTACCACTCCCTCAACCCCCCCCCCCCCTCCCCTTCTTATTTTTTTTTCAGCGTCAGCCACACTTACAATCACCTGACAATACAATGCTCAACTGAATAATGACAAATGTTATTTTCACTTTCGTTTAAATTCGATACATGGTCTCAGTCATGCCGATTATGCTTACTTAAGAATACAGATGTGAAGTTTTCGTCACTCCAGCGATCTCTTTTCCATATAGACAGACGCTCATTTTAAATTTCTACCAATACTTTGCACTGTTGCAAGAGTCCAAACGGTAAGAACGTCATTTCTTTTCATTGATTCCCTCCTTTCTTAATGGATCCATTTCCATTCACATTCATCCGATTGGCTCCAAAATTCTTTAATCAAGGAAGAAGTTTTACATATCATCTATTCATTCAGTTTGGTTCCTTAACGGGCCAAACACGCCAAAGAAGCCCCCCCCCCCCCCCCCACTCACCTTTTTTCAACTTTTTTTCATTTGGGTATCATAATGTTCAAAACTTTTCACATCATAATGTGGAAATGTTCTCTCGTTGCATGTCGTTTCCGATATGATCTCATATTAAATCCATAGGCCTACCAAACTTTGTCAAAGAATTGCGAAGGAGGTGTAGGATTTGGTTGCAATTGGATTTTAATAAAGGCAAGGCTTTAGTGTATGTTAGCTACGATAAAGAAGCAGCCGTTTTCGTTCTCTTCTTCTTCTTCTTCTTCCGTTTTCTTCTTTCTTTCTCTTCTTTTTTTTCTTTCAGTTTTCCTTTCCTCTGAGTTTTCTTCTCTTTCTCTCTTTGCTTCCTTTTTCGTTTTGATATCCATGACGAAATACTTGTGCTTATCATGTCCAAGTTAGGAAATAGACAGAATCACTTATCGAGGAAGTTTGACATGTTTGAAGTACGGGTCAGCAAAGAAAGATAAACCTGGCGGCAAGTGTATAATTCTTTATGACTTTCTGTCAAGTAATGTCGTGTAAAATTATCTATCTAATCTTAAGAAAGGTGAGAGGTACCGCAACATAAGTCTTATCTTCCTTTTTCCAACTATCATCCAGTGACCATGGCTCGAACAAGTTCAATCCAGCTGTCAGTTGTACTCTATCTGACCATTTTGTGTGCAACCGAAGCATGGTCCCAGAATGGATCCCAAGACAACGGAGTGAGTCTTCAGCGATTGGTTTCAAGCACTAAATGTTTCCTTGGGCCCTTCCAGCTAAGTATCTCCTGCACCAAAATGGGACTCAGAGATGTTCCTTGGGACTTATATCCAGGCGTTGAGGAACTAGACCTTTCTTATAATGAAATCGCATTTCTTTCAAATACATCATTTATGCCATACAAAAGTATAAGCAAACTGTCGCTGTTTTTTAATTACTTGAAGGAGATAGCTCCTGGTTCGTTTTATTCTTTGCCAGATTTGCAGTACCTAGACCTCGGAGATAACGCGTGGTTGGATACCATCACGGCAGATATGTTCAGACTTAGTAAAAAATTGACACATCTTAGTGTTTCAAGATGCAATCTAGACGAAATTCCAAGTGACATCTTGCAATGGCTCCCAGATTTACGGTTACTAGATCTAAGGGATACTGGTCTTTTGAGCATCAATATCTCTTCTTGTAATTCAGCCATTCATAACCTGACTGTCGATCTGCGGGGTAATAGGTTTAAAGCACTTACATCGAACACGTTCAGAATCGATTGCCAGTTAGATTTTCTCAATCTCAACCACTGCCGAGGCTTAATCTTTGCTGTTGAGCCGGTAGCCATTACAGCCATTCGCTCAAGATCTCTTTCTTTGGGTCATACTCACTTGTCGCCAGATGTTTGGCCATATTTTTTCACTGGCATTGGTGACTCTGAGATCAGAGAGCTTTTACTAAGTAATACAAATTTAGGGGATATCGATCCTCGTCATTTTGCACTTCTCCAAGGCAAACTAAGGGTTCTTGATCTTAGTAATAATGAGTTGTCTGACTTCGCCAAAATGGGATTTTTAAATCTACCCTTCCTTTCTACTCTTATTCTCAATAGGTGTACTATTCATGATATAGATCCCACATATTTTTCACGAATGAAAGGGCTACGTGTTCTCCAACTCAATCATAATAACATTCACAGTATTGGTGATATTAACAGCAATTCTTCATGGGATATAGAACTAGAAGAATTGCATCTCGCTTATAACTCCCTGGAGAAAATTCACGAAAGATCATTAATGGGGTTAGGAAGTTTAACAAAATTGGTTTTGAGGGGTAATAAAGATTTATATAAAGTTTGGATTAGTGCAATCACAGGATTGAATAAACTTAAATACTTGGATTTATCCGGATGTTTAATAGAGTTTGTTAAGTTTGATGTTCCTAAACTTGAAAGTTTTTTCTACAATAATTGCGAGCGGCTCGAATCTATGGAGTCAATCGGGGAAGCATTCTCTCATACTAGGTCAATTAAACACGTCTTTTTAGGAAATTCTAGTATCAACTCATTGTGGGCACCAAACACAGGTAATAACATTTCTCTGTTTGAAGGAATGCGTAATCTTACAACCCTTGACGTTAAGAGAAATAAAATTAAACTACTGCAGGACGGATTATTTGTAGATCTCGAGTACCTTATATTACTAGATCTCAGCAATTGCCAAATCGAAGTGATTGAAAAAAATGCCTTTGAAGGCCTTGACCGTCTACGTACGTTGTACCTACAGGGTAACCACTTACAATATCTTCCAAATAAGGTACTTATGAACGTCGGGCAGCTACATAATATTCGACTGGATGGTAACAAAATTAGATATCTGGGTAAAGATTTATTTGTGAATAAATCAAAGCTGCAAAATCTGACTGTGGCTGATAACAGATTGACTACAGTCAACCTAAGTACATTTCAGCCAATACTCAATACTCTGCGCCTTATTGATATTTCCGCCAACGAATTGGGATGTACATGTGACATAAAATGGCTCCCTATATGGCTTAGAGGGTCCATCACAGTCCTGAATGAGAACGACACAAGATGTTCACTTACATCACTTACTGAAATGCGAGGAAAGCCTGTAATGTCATTTAATCCTGCAGATTTTTGTGGCCCAAACATTGCGCTCTACTGTTCACTTCCCTTTGTAATGACATGGATTGTCGTGATAGGAATATTCGTCTACCGCCATCGATGGTTCTTGAATTACAAATTATTCCTTTTGAAACTTGCCGTTGTAGGCTATCAGGAGATCCAAGACGCTCGAGACTTGGATGATTTCGAGTTTCATATCAACGTCATGTTTGCTGAGGAAGACGATGAGTGGGTCAGGAATCATCTGCGCCCGGTCTTGGAGGACCAGTTGCCGGAATACAACAGGAACGTCTACGGTGACAACGAGCTCCCTCTAGGTATGCATTACTGTGATGCAGTTCATTACGTTGTCGAGATGAGCTACAAGACCATCGTGTTGGTCAGTAGAGCGGCTATCCAGGATAACTGGTTCATCATCAAATTTCGGACGGCTGCAGACCAGGTCAACGATACCCAGTTAGAGAACATGGTGGTCATTTTCCTTGAGGATATTCCGGACGATGAGCTACCGTTCTTGGTGAGATTGTACTTGAGTGACCGGAAGCCATACCTTGGATGGGAGGAGGACGACGAGGGGTTTCAAGAATACTTCTGGCAAAAATTGATCAAGATGTTAACGATAAATATACGTTGTAATAATGTCATCCCTCCTGAGTAACAAAATGAGTGTAAGGGCCTTTTTTGATGCGTATTTTCCCGTTTACCATTACAGTAGATTATTTCATTTAACGAATTTCGTTCCATGGAGGTAATTTGAATGGTTAGAAATATCGCATAGAAAGTAAAATGGGAAATTCAGTAGCTCAAAATGCTGTCGGGGGGGGGGCGGAGTTTCTTGGGAAATATAAATTCATTGATTTCTTCGTTAAAACAATCATTCTTTGTAAAATAAAAGGGATGAAAATCCTATATCGTCACGGTTCAAGATCTTTTAAAGACTAGAAAGTAACAAGATTATAAATGATATCCAGATTTACCACAGTAAATCTTGAATACCAAAATATAATGATAAATACATGAACAGTTATGTGTCAAGACTTACTATAAAGTAGACTGGGAAGAAAAATGTAGAGCAAACGCAAGAATGTTTTTATCACAAAGACCCTATAAGAGATTTTTTCATTGTGATTTGATTAAAATTGTAAGTTACATATAATACCAGAAAGTTAATGTTGCCAGTAAAAAAAACTTGGATTGAAGATACCCTCATGACCACGCCCACTTTTACAGCTGGTTGTAGAGATTTAGGGGTATTGATGGTTTGTAACTGCTCTACCTTGGCAATTCTTCACAAATATATATTATATGACCCATTCAAATGTTGGCATAATTGAGCTCAACAAGTTTGTGCTACATTTTAGGCAAATATCTTTATGGTGAAAAGGTCACCAGAGGTCAAAAGGTCACATATTTTGATCTTTACATCTAATATAGAGCAAATGCAGGGATTTTTTTTTTTTATCACAAAGACCGTGTTTTTTTTTCCATTGAAAATAAATTAAACTAACCGTTACATCTCTCAATTTATGTTTTTATTCAATATCAGAAAGTTAATGTTGTCAGATAAAAAAAGAAACTTGGATGGAAGATACTCCCATGACCATATCAGCAGGTAAAAATAGGTAGACTTTAGCTTTTGGTATGTAGAATAAAGGGAAAGCAATTTGAATAATCAGATCAAGGAATATTTTATAGCAAGACAGTGTTACTCTGAAATCTTTCATGGCCTGTGATCACAACTGATATTTGGACAATGCAGTTTGTTATACATCATCATTACGAAATGAACCACGTGATTTCAATGCCTAAACAAATGCCAGCTTGTATATTACCTTTCCTTTATTAAAGAAATCCCTTCATTCTACATACCAAAAGCTAAATTCCACCTATTTTCAAGCATTTGCCTGCTGATATTAAACAAAAACATAATTGCAGCTATAAAACTGTTCATTTTAATTCATTTCCAGTTTTAAAATTGTGTTATAGGATCATGGTGGTAAAAAAATATATATTTGCTATATCATAGGTAAACTTAGGTCAAAGTTTGCTACCTTTTCACCTCTGGTGACCTTTCCACTGCATAAGTTTATATAAAACGTATCACAAATTTGTAGGACTAGTAAATCAACTTTTTAACGTAGTCACAGAGAATATATTGGTGAAGAATTTCGAAGCTAGAGCAGTTATAAACTAATTTTCCGACACCATCTGTAAAAGTGGGCTTAGTCCCCAAGTCCTCAGTTCCTTTTCATTTATTTTTCCATCATTTCTATTCAGCCCATGACTCTCTTTTACTCACCATTTCCTTTTTATTCAGAACATTCCTCTTCAAACCTTGGTTCTCTTTTTCGGTTCTTCCATTATTTGTTTCTTAATTGATGCACTTTCTCTGTAATTTGTTTGAGTTATTTATGTACTTTGTAATAATGATTTTTTTAAAAGTCATTACCTTCCGCGCTCCCTCGCCGCTGGCGACTTCCCCTATTTTAAATTTCTGGATCCGCCACTGCTGTTCTCTTTCATAAATTATAGCTTTCTCTCTTTCCCTCTCCTTTTTCCTCTTCTCTCAACTATCATACTCTGTCTTTCTCTCTCCCCTTTTGTCTCAACTTCCCCCTCTTTTCTCTCCACTTCTCCCTCTCCTTCTTGTCTCATTCATCTCCCTTTCTCCTTTTCTTCCCCTTACTCTCTTGTTTCATCTAATCATTCCTTTTCTCTCATATATTCCTGTTTGTGATTGCTGTATGAAGAATCTTCTAACTCTTAATTGTGTAATTGTAAGTAATACAATTTTGATTGATTTTACTCTCCTTTAGTGAAGCAACTGTAAATATTAATTTTTAAAAAACTAAAATTCACATCTAAATCTTTCCTTCCCAATATTTGTTTTACATAATCTGTTCTTGTTTGTGATATTTTCTGCAACTTGGCTCTCAGCCACGGTGGATTTAATCTCTAAGAACCTTTTAATTTTTTCAAGTATAAAATTTTGTATATCTGAACGTTTGCACAATAAATCTTTATTTGAATTGAAAGGAATGCCTTTTCCCAGGGCTATGAATTGGGTTGCCTTTTTTAGTAGTGTTCAGTTGAGGAAGTCCAATGAATGAATAAATAATTGGTATTTCGCAATATTTTGACAAATTGCACTGCTGCTATTTAATTCAAAGTCAGTCATGTATTTACCGATAGAAAACATTGTGTAATCCATTTTCAGAGATCTAGAACGTTTAGAACCTGTTTAAATAATGTTATAATAAGGTAATCTAATGTGGGGACTCCAGTACCTGACTCCGATTGTGTTTATTTTTCACTTTATATGATGTGCATTTTCTGCACGCGAAAATTGTGACACTTTTGTGTAATGAAAATTACCACAATATTTGACATCTCCCTACCCCATAGAGATTGCACGTTTATCGGAGCTTTCAGATCTAATCCCTCTCCCCTTATCCCGACCCTGGCAATCCTATAATCTGGCAAGAATGGCATTACTGTAACACAAAACCATACATGTAATAAATTTAGTGCAAAGATTGCACGCGTAGATGACCGATTCACATCGACGGCTTAAAAGTAGATTGACCGTACCAATCATTACTGTAGCGGTGTCGAAATTTGCGATTTGTTTTTGTTTTGATAAAAGTACGTTTGCCTTCTTGCACTATTCAAATTCCATAGTCATATATTTTAAGTTGCCAGTCGTTTTAGGGGTTAAGCTGGCGTTCCAGAATTTGAATGGGTGATGATGGGAGCACTGGTAAGTTTTTAAAGTCATTTTCGGAATTACTGCGAACCAGCAAACAATAATAAGGTGAACGAATACGTAATTTTGGGGTCGTGTAGTTACAAGGATGTCCTTTTGGCTGAGGCTGTCCGTATTTTCATTTATGTATTAACATTTATTTAGCGTTTAATAAAGATGTTGCCCGAAGTTAGTTGGATATAATTACCCTCGTGCTGGTAAGCTGGTTAAAATTTTACCCAATATATTCTGCAGTGTAGGTGATCGAATGTATTATTTATAATCTTATAGATGATTAGATCGTATTTTGATGACGAAAAAGAGGGGTTTTTATGTAGACTGGGAAAGCAAACAAATTTGGCAAGCAAGGTAACCGAATATAAATATATCCGAAGCAACTTTTTCAGTAAACTTGTCGTTCAGTCTTGAAACAGTCTACCAGCATCGCTAGTAACCGCTATCAGCATCAATTCCTTTAAACACAATTTGGATTTATATTGGTCAGACAAACATTTCTCAACAGCATATCTGACATCCGAGCAATCACCAGCTTTTTAGGCGGGACTTTAAACACGTTAAAATAAGAAGACCCGAAATGACGAGTTTTAGAAACTCTGCAGATAGATTGGTTTTGGACGAGAAGACGAGATGAATAGTTACCTGGAACTCGGCAAGTCGACTTGTTTAGGCCAAGAAGGCGAGAGGACAAGTTAATAGGCGAAATGACGAGAGATTGGAACTTGCCGATTTCCGAAATTTCGTCATCTCATCCTCTTTTCATAAACAAGTCTTCTTGTTCAGTTCCAGTATAAACTAGTCAGATCGTTTGTTCGGTTCCAAACAAGTCAACTTGCTAAGTTCCAACAACTCGTCGTCTCGTCTTCTTGTTTTCAACCATGTCAACAAGTCAACTTGCCGAGTAACAGTAACTGCGGAAGCTTAAAAGTGCCCCCAGACATGCCAGAAGACGAGATGATTCAGGAAACGAAGACGAAAAGACGAGACGAGAATACAAAAAGCCAAGATCCCCATTCTCATCAAGTCGACTTTTTCAGGACGAGAAGACAAGAGGACAAGATCCTGAGTCCTGTCAAGTCGACTTGATGAGGATGAGATGACAAGAAGACAAAATCCTGTATCTTGTCGAGTCGACTTCGTAAGGGCGAGAATTCAAGAAGACAAGATTCTGGGACTGGTCAAGTCGATTTCGTCAGGCGAAAAGACAAGACGACAAGATCATGGATCTCGTCAAATCGACTTGATGAGGATGAGAAGACAAGAAGACGAAAATCCCGCGAAAGGGAGGTTCAGAAATTTTGGCAGTTCTGAGATAGGGTGGGGTGCTTTCAAAGGGATGGAAATATACATAGATAGGGGGTATATTGAGCAGGGATCCCGATTTTGTGGATCTCCAAGGCAGGAAAAGCCTGCCAAAAAACAACAACAAACAAACTCGCGAAAGGGGGAGGGGAGGGGGGTGGGTTCGAAAATTTTGGCAGACAGGGTGCTTTCAAAGGGAGGCAACAAGCATGTGCGTACCCTAAACCTAAATACTGAGAGGGGGGGGGGTATCTTGTCTTCTTGTGTTCTCATCCTCATCAAGTCGGCTTGACAGGTTTCAGGATCTTGTCCTCTTGTCTTCTCGTCCTGAAGAAATCGGCTTGATGAGAATGAGGATCTTGTCTTTTTGTCTCCTTGCCTCGTCTTCTTGTGTTCTCGACTCCCTTTTTGTCTTCTTTTCTTAAAGCTTTCGTAAAGAGGCATTTGTTGTCATGTCAATTACTTCTCGTGGTCTTGCATGCGCGTGTAATTATTATGACACCTTAAAGCCATTTCTTGATTCGTGCACATCAATTCACTGATCATAGAAACGTAAGCAGAATAAGACATTCAAGATAAAAATGAAGGAGTATCAGAGAAATAGAGAAAGAGAGAGGGAGAGAGAGAGAGAGAGAGAGAGGAGGGGGAGTAATGGTTGCTGAACAAAAGTACATTTGTATTGTGTAAAATTAATGACACATACTAGTTGTAAACAAAATTTAACTTTCAATCATTAATTACTCAAAACCATATATCGTATCAGCCTTATTTCTTCAAATTATCATGATTATGAATATGAAGGAAATTAAATCTATTTGGACTCGCAATTAATCGCAGGACTTTCAACCGATTTGGAGGATTTGCAATTGATTACACCTTTCTTGCAAAACCCCCTTTAGTCTCAATTCTGCTTACCCCTCTCTCTCTCTCTCTTTCACCCCTCTCCCTCTTACCTCCACACCCTCTCTCTCTCTCTCTCTCTGTTTCTCTCTTTCTCTCATTCCCCCTCTAGCTATCTCTTTCCTTGCACACATTGTATTTGTGTTTTTGTACGTTATACATCACGCATACAATGACAATGTACATCAGTACTTTGGTTTACATTCCAAAAGCATACAGGACATATTTAACTCTTAGAAAATACATATGACACTTTGTCTTTATTCCTTTTCAAAAACATACAAAATGTAGGAAAAAATTTTGTAACC
>CM057159.1:30100883-30105883 GCA_029962745.1 Echinometra lucunter | reverse complement strand
ACAGAGCCGGAGTCATACACCTAAAACCATCAGCTATCTTACTCATTACACCATCTCTACGCATGTTAATGATCTGCAAAATCAAACATAATCGGGGGAAAAAATGCAAACATGATAGAGGTGCTGTAGTCGAGTGGTTTAAGGCGCTTGACCGGAGACGCGAAAGTCCGGGGTTCGAACCCTGGCACGGCACTTATGCCCTTGAGCAAGGCATTTTATCTACATTGCTGCTTTATGGTAAATCAAATAAAGTGATGTGCTTTATGCATATTGATACCAACGTGTCTATGTGGGTTTTTTTTAAGGATCTTACTCGAAATCTAGGCCCCCAAAAAGATTCAGCACACAAAAATTCCTTAAACAAGAAAGAAAAATTCTATCTGTTTCATTATGACTCTGCATCTAGCATCATTGTTTGCGCCGGAGGCCAGTTCTGGGGGCGTTTCATGAAACAATTAGTCGGTGGTTTTCACCGACTAATTTGCTTTCAGCCAATCAGATGCGAGTATTTTCAGTAGCTTATAACATTTGTCGGCGATTTTCACCGACAAAACTCTTCATGAAACGCTCCCCAGTATTACCACTCAGACTAGTTTGAAGTTGTTCTCCTCTCTATCGTACAATTCATCTGAGAGAAAGAGTCCCCTTCAGAGCCCCTTAGAACAGAGTTTGGCCAACTCTGTTTCAGTGGGTTGCAACATGGCGGCTTGTTTGTGTGTTTGTTTGTTTGTTTGTTGTTTTGAGGGGTTTTTTTGCATTGTGTTTGCCGAACAAAGCAAAAGATATGCTCCATGTTGTTCCCTATACTGGAGCCGACTTGGCTAAACCATGGACGCATTCATAATAAAGGTCTATTGATCTGTATGAAAAGAATATTTTCATAGAGATCTTTTCATAGAGATCAGTGATCTTGTCCCCTATTCTTTCTGTCGCCCTCTTCCTCTAACTCAAAGTTAGTTGTTTTTTCCCCACTTTCCCGAGAGAGTATCACCACGATCATATAGATTATGATTTTTTTTTTTTTTTTTTTGCTTCTGTATGAATTGGGAATTCTGCATGTTGGCTATCTATCTATTTAAAAATTGTTTGGTTGTTTTTCTTAATGTTTTCCACGGAAATGATAATAATGATTTTTGGATCCACAAAATCATGGTTAATTAATCCTTCATCACATTTTGTAAGATAGGTGCCGAGGGAAGCAAGATCGGTGGAATTCATGGAGAACCTGAACTGATAATGTTTATCTGTTTATCGACTCTTGCAACTTAAACTTGGAAAAGATGGGTTCCCAGTATGACAAATCTTGAGAGGGATTATAGCTTACGTCTTTTCCATGGAGTTCGATTCCTAAATCAGCCAAAGATGTAACGCGTAGCTGCATGCAGACACCAAGAGGGAATAGCTGGACCAAGAAATTCACCTGTCATATAACAGGTGAATATTAAACATTATGATTTAGACATTATTGTTTAGTTTTAAAAATTCATTGATTTAGTACATAAAAGAGTATAATTTAGAGCTGACTTGCAGAATTATGCAAATGATAGATCTCAATTATTATTTACATGATCTAAACCTAGCGGTATATTGACAGGGTTATAAAGTTGACTCATACCATTTATACGGGTAAACTAAATTTGATTTTTAATTTTATCAAGATGCATATTTCAACTTTTCTCTTCCTATGGATTCACTACATGGAAGCGTTTCATCCAAAATTTGTTGTCTGACAAGTTGTCAGATCTGACATCTTTCCTTGATTTTGATTGGCTGAGAAGCATCGTTACTATGGCAACTGTCGGATAAAACTGACTTTGTCGGATAAAACATCCGACAAGTCCTTTCATGAAACGCTCCCCAGAAAGCAATCCCTATATCCTTATTAAAGCAGTTGGTTGATATATACAAAAAAGGACATTTCACCTTTGAAAAACGCAGTTGACGTAATTTGTATAAAGATATTCAACTGCCAACTCCTTACATTATTATCAATGTGGACAGGAAATCACAAATGCGATCAAATCTAGCATCCAAGATGTTTGTTTTGATTCTCGCTTATTGTGGTAGTTTCTTACTTATTAGTTTCTTAGGGTGAAAAGCAGATATTAAAAGATATTTTTGTCAAACTGAATTTAAAATGCTTACCGTTTTTCCTGCACTGGTCGTTATGAATTCAATCGCTCTATCTGCACTGTATGTTTCTTGTTTGTTTACCAGTAAGATGCGAGTCCCAATAAACAACTTGTGTTGTAGTTTTTCAGGACAAGACTTGAGGCTGAGGAAGAGAGAGAGAGAGAGAGAGAGAGAAGTGGTCCAAGAAGAGAATTGTTAAGCAGTGTTGAATGAGAAATGGAAAGAAGAAAAAAAATTTAAAATGTGAGAAAAAAATACGTGGAAATACATGTATGTAACGAAACAAGGATCGTAAAGGAGGCAATGCAAGAAGAATGAGAGAGAGAGAGAGAGAGAGAAAGAGAAAGAAAGAAAGATAGAAAGAGAGAAACAAAAAGAAATAAAACAATTTACTAGGTAATTTTCATATGAAATTCTTGCGTATTGTAATGCGGTGTTTAAGTCCTTGTGCCTGGATTAAAATATTTAATTTACATTACAATTAGTGTGTAAATGAAAACCAAGAATGTGGAAATGAAATCACAAGTGTGATCAAGTGTGGCAGTTTTTTACTTATTAGTTTCTTAGGTATAACAAAAAAACATTAAAAAAACAACATTATAATGTTTGAAAAAAAATAAAAAAACATTATTTTTTCTGCCGTTTTTTTTTTTTTGACATATGCATTTACATGACATTTTGAACCATTTAAGATACGAAATAGAAGCTTCCAGAATCCAAGTGCATTGGAAACATGCAAACCGAAAACGCACAAAAATGATTAGATATTAGATTAAAAATCAAACCTTTTGGCAAACTGTTCGACAAGTTTAATCCATGCAATGGTGGTTATAAATCGTCTGACTATACTGTGAAAGTTTCATGAAGGCTTATGACTGCAATTACGGTAATTTCGGTAAACAGGGGTAAAAGAAGGTTGTAACTGCAGCATGGGTAACGGAGCTGAATACCGAGGGGGCTTGGCTAAGAAACAAAAATTAAGGGGCTGCACCCCCTCACACACACACTTTTTGAGTATACACGTACCGTAGCGATGCAATGAATGATCCAGTATAGCCTTTGGGCAAGGCCTCGCGCGCTGCTTGTCTCCCAAGCAGGGTTTGAAAAATAGACTAAACAGTGTGAATTTATGGCAGTAATCAGTGGAACGAGGCGCGTGCATGCTGACGAATCTCTAGTCTAGATTCTGGACTCTTTTTATGAAGTTTTTATATTCCCCGAAACAGCTGCCAAACTCACTGTACACGTCAAGTCGAGTGATGGCGCGATCCCGAGAACCTGTCCGGGTGGACAGGTTCTCTGAGGTTCTCGGGATCCCCGGGTCGGGATCGCGCCATCACTCGACTTGACGCGTACAGTGAGTTTAGCAGCTGTTTCGGGGAATATAAAAACTTCATAAAAAGAGTCCAGAATCTAGACTAACGAATCTCCAGCCATGGATCACAGTTGTCGTGCGATTAGTCTATGTATTCAGGCGCGTTTAGGGAAATAACAGCACCAAGTGCCTTGGCTAAAGGCTAGATCCAGTATTGCGCATGCTCATCGGCCAACTACAGGAAGTGGAGCGCAGCTGCGCGCGCAGCCCCCATCGCATCTCCTGTTTTGTTGCTTATGTGAAACAAGCAAATCATAATCTGAGAATTTATTTTCCTGATACGCCCCGGTCCCCCTGAATAACAAAGGAATTAAAGAGCTGAACAGGTAAGGTAATTTTTTTCTAGTTTCTGTCATTTCAAGGTGAAGTTCAAGTTAATTTTCCACATTCCATTGCAAACATTCCATTCAAAAACGATAAAATAATGATAAAATATGAAATATAAAACAATGCATGACGGTAATGTTATGGCAATAATTTGAACCATGCTGATGGTAATTTACAATTACTTCATACCTAACATTCTTTTTCACATAGCAAGCAATCGTTAATAATAGGAAAACATAAAATTCTTTACGCAGAACCTTTGTCTGGTTTCGAATAAAAAAAATATATATATCATTTCAGATAGGATTTGTGATTACAATAAAACAACACCTCAAAACCTCGCAAATAATTAATCTAAAATATTAGTCATAAAAACTGCATGCATTATCATTCACTAAACAAAATCTTTTGTGCAGTTGCATTAACAGCATGCCAAATGTTATTTGAAGCTGAGGAAGGTTGCATGCAATCCCCGTCGGGATTATTTTACTTACCGCCCACATTAAGTCTCTAAAATTATCGGTAGTTGTTTGATATAACAGAATGACATAACAAGACGAGAATAAGTTCCGATGAAATATAGCAATTATCAAAGCAAAGGTTCACGTAGTGATTTTGTCATCGTAAAAGGTATATACTGATACTAAATCTACGAAGTGAAATCTTTTGCTATAAGAGTTTACCTTTCACTTACCATAAATTTATCCAATACTTTCACGTCATTCTCTATCCGACATTTTCTTCAATAATCATTTGCTCCTCTGATTTTCCGTGTGAATCGAAGGAAGTCCTCCATTATGGGTTAATAACCTTAACTAAAACTGAATCCCCTGGAAAGTGTTACAGCTACAAATATCATGAATATACTTGACACGTTCCTTGTGTATCTTAAATTTCATCTATCTGTTTTATATGCTAGTCTTTGCTTGCTCTAGCTCTCTTCATCTTATTCTCACTTTCTCCTTTCCCCCTTTCCCTATTTAATAAAGTTATAGAGTTGCAGTATAAAATGTTTCTTGTTTTACTAAAATATTAAGGCTATTGTGCTCCAGTCGAATTTTTAGATATTTTTATTTAGTTGTAATTCCATGTCTACTCAGTTGTAAGACTGCGATTATGCAACTAAAAAAAAACCCTTCAGTTTAATTCAATTCAGTTCCAAATC